>MU281492.1:0-30514 GCA_022385595.1 Xylaria palmicola
TATTATATAAAGTTTAATATTTAGTTTTTATTAATAAGTAATATATTATATATATATTAGAAAATATTAGTTATTTTTTTAATATATTAAAGCTAAAAAGGAAATATTTATAAATTTAATTTAATTATATATTAAATAATTATATTTTTTTTAAATATAATAAAATTTTAATATTATTAATTTATAATATATTATAATTATATATTATTAAAATATTAAGCTAAAATACTAGTAAAAATATTATAAACTTTAAAAAACTTATAAAAAAAAATATATAAGTTTTAATTTTTAGTTTAAATAGCTAATTATAAACTAGTAATATTAAATTTATAAATTATATTATAGTTATTAAAAAATATATAAATAAATATAAAAAATATAAAAATGTTAAAAAGTGCATTACTAATTTAAGTGCATTACTAATTTGTAAGTAACGTTAATTAAAATAAATATATTGTTAAAAAAGTACTAAATTTATATTAAAATAAAAATACTTTTAAGTATTTAGTTAAGTAAAAAAAGTATTTATATATAGAAAATATATAAAAACTTAAAAAATACTTAAAAAATACTATTAAATTAGTAAATTTATTTTATTTATAGAATTTTAATTAACTAAAGCTAAAAAAGCAAAATCAACCTTTTAAAAAGTAAAAAAACCTAAAAAACCTTAAATAAAATTATTAAAGGAATTAAGTATTTATATTAAAGCATACTAATGTTTTTTCTTTTAATTCGCTGCTTTTATTTCTTTTAATAATGAAAAACTATAATAAAGGAACTTAGTACTACGCTTTTCCAGCATTTTATTTTATTTTTTAAAATAATCTAGTTTTATTAAAGTTTTTTTAAAAAGCTATAAAATGTATATAACTTTATATAAACTTATTAATATTTAACTTTTAGTTTGTAATATTTATTTATAATATAAATAAAACTAAATATTAAAAATAGCATTTTATAAAATTAACTATATTTAATATAAATATTATAATAATTAAGTTTAAAAATTTAAATATAAAATAAGTTAAATAAAACGTAATAAAAATAAAGGTTATTAGAAGTACTAAACTTAGTAATGTATAATAAAAAATAAGAATGTTTAAAAGTAGTATTATAATGCATTATATAATAATAATGAAAAAACGTTATAATAAAATATAAATAAATAAAAAAAAAACCTATTTAATAAATATTTATTAAAAATAATAAACTTAAAAAAAAAAGTATAGTATTACAAATTAATAGTATAACTACGCTATATACTAAAGTATATAACTAATAAAAAAGAAAAAAATATTTTAAAAATAAATTAGAATTACTAAAAACCCTAAGTTATATAATAGGATTACTTAATAAAAGTAAATCCCTACAAGTAATTAAAGTAAATAAGTAAACACAATTATTAAGGATTACTAAAAGTAATTAAAGTAAATAAAAAAGCGTAATTACTAAAACGAACCAAAAGTAATTAAATAATTATAATTAAAATAATAAAAGAAAAAATAACTATATATTAAAAAATAAGTTTTTATATTTAAATATTAAAACAGTTTTTAAAACTTAATTAGTAAGTTACTTATAACTTAATAACTTATATAAAGTATTATTAAACGTAGCTTTATTTTTAAGCTTACTTTTAATTAAATAACGTTTTATAATACGGAACCAACTTACTATACCGTACTTAATATATTGTATAACAAGGTTATTATATAAAGTTATTATATTTTAATAAGTTTGTTTAATAATTATTATTTAAGTTTATATTAGTAACAGCAAAATAGCTAAACTAAGTGGCTTATAAGCTTTAAAAACCTTATAAGCTTTACAAAGCTTAATAGCTAAAACAAATAGCTAATAAAAAACTAAGTTTTATTAAAGCCTATTATTTAAACCGAACTATTATTAACTTATATAACTTATTATTAAATATGTAATTTACTTTTTATTTTACAATTAATATACAAATAATACTTTAATTATAAGCTTTGTTTTACTGAAGTACGCCGCTTATAATAATTATAAAATTAAAAACCTTATAGTTATAAAGCTTTATATTATATTAATTAAACCGAATAATATAAACAATTTTAATATTATTATTGGCTTTTCAAGTTATAATAACTTTAAAAAAGGATTAACTATTTTGAAAAGCAAGCTATTTATTAATAAAGTGCAATTTAACTTTTTAAATATAATAAACCTTTATATTTGTGCGAATAAGGCTTTTAATACTGATTTCCGCTGCTAATCCGTGCAAACAGTTGTAATTAATAACTTAACTTTATTTTATACTACAAGGAAAAAAAGTAATAACGAATCGAATAACAGGCTTTTTATTTATAAGAAATTCTAATAATTTATAAAATTTAAAAACTTTAATAAAATTTATTAGAATTTTACTTTTAATAAAATTTATAATAATGTAATTAAAAAAGTAGTAAATTTAGTAAATTAATTTACTAACTTTAAAACTAAGAAATGTTTTTTATTTAAAATAACTATTTATATAAATAAAATATCTTTTTTTAAGTTTAATAAGCTTATAAATACTACTGTATTTTATAAGGCTTTTAAAACTAACAAATTATTGTTTTTTAACAAAATAGCTTTTTAAAGTTTAAATTACAAAATATATAACTTTGTAATACAAAATATATATTATTAAAAAAAGAAAATAAATATAATAATTACTTTATTAATTAAATATACTAAAAAAATTTAACATAAAACTTTTAAACAAAAAGTTAAACTAAGTTCGCTAATTATTAAAAAAAAAAAAAAGCTAAACTAAATAAAGCTAATTAATTAATTAGTAATTTAGTTACTTGTAATAAATTTGGATTTTACGTTTTTTTTTATTATATAGCAAGTAGTAAGTTAAATATACTTAAAAGTAAAAACAAAAAATTATTAAAAATTAATATAATAACTTTTTATAATAATTTTAATTTAAATAAAGTAAATTTTAAAGTTTAGTACTATAATTAATTTAATTACTTTTATATTAATAATACTTAGTTTTTTAGCAATGTTATAAAAATAAAAAATATTAAATTTTATTTAAAAAGTAATACTATTATTAACTTTTAACTTTATTTATATAATATTTACTTTAAACGAATTTTAATTTTTAAAGTATTAATAAAATATTTGGTTTAAAAATACTTTAACTTTAATAAAAAAAAGAAAACTTATATTAAATAACAAAATTATAAAATAAAAAAGCTAAAAGAATTTTAAGTATTTAAAAACCAATTTACTTATTTAACAAAAAAACAATAATTTTTTAAAGCTTAATAAAAAAAAGAGTTTAATACTTGTTTAATGTTTTAAATTAAAAATCAAGTAGTATTTTAATATTTAAATTTTAATATTAAATATAAAAAGTTTATATTTTAATATAAACAATTAACTTATAATATTTATAAAAGTAATACTTTTATTAAATAATGTAAAAATAAAGAAAACTTAAGTTAAACAAGTATATAATTTAATAAAAAAAGTAGAACAACTAAAGTTACAAAGTTAAAAATAATTAGTTTTACTATAATACTATTTATTTTAAAACAAGTGTATGTAAAGCTAGCTAATAAAAAAAAGATTTTTTGTTTAATAAAATAAAAAAGGTATTTTACTTGTTAAAAAAAAAAACATTATATTAAAAACTGTTTTTTAGTTACTTAGTTATTTATTACTATTAAAAAAATATACAATAAATAATTAGTTGTTTTATTTGTTTAGTTTAAATAAATAATAAAAAAAGCTAAAGAATTAAAAAATGTTTAACTTTAAAAACTTTAAACTTTTTTTTAAAGTTTTTATTAAACGAACTAATTATTAGTAATATAAAAGATTTTTTAATATTATTTTTTAATAAAAATTTATTCTTTATAATAGTTATAATAAACATTAATAAATAAGTATTTATTATAAAAGCTTTAATTAATATAAAAATAAATAAATATTTATTTATAAATATAATATATATAAAATGTATAATAACTAATTTAAAAGTAATTATATGAACGAACTTTATATAACGTAAAATAATTAACTATAATAAAAAATTATAATAAAAAATTAATTATATTTTTATAATAAACTTTTAATTGTAAAAAAGGATTTTTAAAAATGTACTTTTAATAGTTATTAATATAAAATATAATGTATTAATTAAATAAGTGTTTTATAAGCGATATAATATATTAATAAATTATAAACGCTAATAATATGTTTGTATACTTAATATATTAAACAATTAATATAAAGAAAAAAAAGAAAAAAAAAGGAGGAAAAGCTTTTAAAATAAAAAAATACTTATAAAAAAAGTGTATATTAAAATTGCTTAGAAAACCTATATTAAGTTCCGTTACTTTACTTTAAATAGTAATACTTTTGTTAAACTTTTTTTTTAACAAATTGAAATTTAAAAATAATTTTTATTAAATTAAGGAAATTAAAACAAAAAATTGTATAATAATTCATTTTTATACTTAAAAACAAAGTATATTTAAAAGAAAATGTATGTAAAATAAACCGTTAATTACTGCTAATTTAATTAAATATAAAAGTTTTACTTTTTATATTAAAAATCTTTTTTAAAAAGGCTATTAGTATTTTGTAAAAATATAATTAATAAAGTTTTTATTAAATACAAAAAAATACTGTAAAATAATATAAGTATTACTTTATTATTAATATAGTTATAATTAGTGCTTTTTTTTTTATAAAAGCTATATAAAAAGGAAAAAGCAGAATAAAAGCTTACTTTACTAATATAAACAAAATTAGTATAATATTGTAAAATAAGTATTAAAAAAAAGCTTTTCCGAACAAAAAAAATAAAAAACTTAAATAAAAAATATAAAATAAAATATTAAAAAAGTACTATTTTTTACTTTGTACTTTTAATAAAGTTAATTTAAATAAACTTTTTTTAAATTAACTTGTAAATTATAAAATTAAATTTATTTTTTAAAAAAGTATAAATAACTTAATTAACTATTTTTTTTACTGCTTATTTATAAAAAAGCTGGAAATTATAAAAAAATATATAATTAAAAACTTTTATAAAGGTTTTATAGTTTTAAATAGTGTTTTATTTGTAATACTAGTTTTTTTTGTATTAAAGTTTAAAAAAAGTTTAAAATTATAACAACTTTATTATACAACACATTAAATACAGTATAAAAAGTTGGTTCCGTGTTGTAAAACGTTGTTTAATTAAAAGTAAGCCTAAAAATAAAGTTATATTTAAATAACGATTTGTATAAGTCGTTAAATTATAAGTAGTTTATTAATTAAGTTTTAAAAACTGTTTTAATATTTAAATTAATAAGTAAAGTAGTAAATATTTAAATATAAAAACTTATTTTTCAATATATAGCTATTTTTTCCTTTATTATTTGTTATTTATTAGTAATTCCTGTACTAATAACCTTAAAATCGCTTTAAATTACTTAAATTACTAAATTACCTTTTAAATACTTTAAACGCTTTTATGCTTCTAAACGCTCCTTACTTTATTAGCTTATATAAACCCACTAGTTTATATTACGTAACTTTAGTTTATTTTAAAAACCTTATTATACTTTAAATTATATATTATTTTTATACTTATATTACATTTGGTTTTCTAAATAAGTTTTTTTTTATTAGTTTATAATACTAATTTTTTTTTTTTTGGTTATTATTTTTAATAACTTTTAAATAAGTGTATTTTTTTTTTCTTTTAAAACTTATTTTTTTATAATGTATTTTGTTTAACTATATTTTTTCTTTATAAAGTTGCGAAACATTATTGCTTTACTAATTGCTTTAATAAATTAAGTATTTTTTTTAATTTGTACTTTTATTATTTATTTTTTTAAAAAGATTATTTTTAAATTTTTTTTTGTAGTAATTATTACTTAGTATATATATATTATAGCTATTTATACAAAATACTTTTATTTATATTTAGTTTAATATAAGTTATTTAAAAGCATTAATGTTACTTATAAGTTAGTAATACACCCAAGTTAGTAATGCACTTTTTAACATTTTCGCACTTTCCACATTCATTTATATATTTTTTAATAACTATAATATAACTTGTAAATCTAATACTACTAATTTATAACTAGCTATTTAAACTAAAAACTAAAACTTATATATTTTTTTTTATAAGTTTTTTAAAGTTAATAATATTTCTACTAGTACTTTAGTTTAATACTTTAATAATATATAATTATAATATATTATAAATTAATAATACTAAAATTTTATAATGTTTAAAAAATATATAATTATTTAACACGTAATTAAACTAAATTTGTAAGCATTTCCTTTTTAGCTTTAATATATTAAAAAAATAGCTAATATTTTCTAATATATATATAATATATTACTTATTAATAAAAACTAAGTATTAAACTTTATATAATAATAATTAAACTTTTAAATATATTTAAATTATTAAATTAATTATTAGTAAACTTTTAATAAAAGTTCTTTAAATTATTATATATAGTTTAAGTTTATAGCTAATATAATTTTAAAATATAGTATTATAATTAAAAATATATATAACTTTAATAAAACTAGGTTTTTAATAAGTATAATTATAATAGGAATAGTTATTATAAGCATTAAAAAATATAAAAAACTTAAGTAAACTTAATAAGAAAGCTAAAAATAAGTTATAATAATTTAAACTATTAATTCTTAAAATTAAATAGTATTACTATATATTATTTTTATAAAAAAAGTTTATTTTATATTTTAGTATTATAATACTACTTTATTAAATAATTAAAAGGTTAACTTATTTTTAAATAATTAAATAATAAATAAAATAAGTATTAAATAAGTAAAATATTTTAATAATTATAAAAGCTATTATTTTATAGAATTTAAAGAATATTATAAAAATTATAATATTATTTCCTTTTATATACCTTTTTATTTATTTTATAAGCTTTAGTTTTTAAATTTAGTACTTTTTAATATATTTAAATATATTTATTTATTATATATTAAGGATTTAATATAGTAGTACTAAACTTATATTATAAAAAAGGATTTTTTTACCGGATTTTTAAAAGTATTTATAGCTTTTTTTATAAAATAAAATATTTAATTAGGATTTAAAACAACTAGACTTATTCTTTTAAATAATAATAAGGTTATTTTAGCTTTAAATATTATAAAAGTTAAAAAAATACTTTTTATTAACTTAGAATTACTTTTTTTAGTATAGATTTTAAAAATACTTATAATTATATTTAAAACTAAATAGTAATTAAATCTTATTAAAACTAGGTTTTAAAATTATTTATTAAACTTTTTAATAAAAATTTTAGATTTTATTAACTTAATTATAAAAGCTATATAAGAATTAATATATAAGAATGCCTTTTTATACTAAAAGAATAAAAAGCTTTATAAAACTAACTATATATTAAATAAACATTATAAAACAAAAAATAAACAAATATAATATAAAAAACCTTTTATTATAAGTAAAACTTAAGTTTTATAGGAATTTAAGAATAATAAAGTAGTTAAATTAGCTAATAAAAATAAAACAAGTTATTTAATAAAAAAGGTATAAATATATTTAAAGCAGTATAGTATTTATAGTAAACCTAAATATAATATATAAACTTATTAAATAAAAGTAAAAACTTTTAATAAAAATAATTCTAATTAATTTAATTAATTTTTTTGTATTATAGTTGATTTATTTAAGTTTGTATATAAAAGGTGCAAAAAAGTGCATTACTAACTTAAGTGCATTACTAATTTGTAAGTAACGTTATTATATTTGTAAGGAACGGAAAACTGCTTACTTTAAACTATAATTTTTTTATAAATTTATAAAGTTAGTTTAATAAGTGCTGCTTTATACGTAATCCAATATTATTATATAAATTACTTATTTTAAATAATTAGAAAAATAAAATAAAATTTTAAACATAAAAAATAATAAGTTTATTTATTTTAAGTTTTAGTTTTTAAATAAAATAAAAGTTACTAATTACTATTATATTTAATAGTCCGTTAAAAGTCCTTTTTTTATTAACTAATTTACTTTTAGTTTTTTATTTGCTTTTAAAATTACTTTTGCTTTTTTAGCTTTAGTTAATTAAAATATTATAAATAGAACGAATTCACCTTTTTTACAGCATTTTATAAGTATTTTTTAAGTTTTTATAAGTTTTTTATATATAAATAACTTTTTTATTTTACTAAGTACTTGAATATACTTCCGTTTTAATATAAGTTTAATATTTTTTTAATAATATATTTATTTTAATTTATTTTTACTTTAAGTTTTGTTTTAAATATTGTATTATTTAGTATTAGTTTTAATAATAATATATAAAATATTAAGTATATTTTTATTTTTTTAAGTAATAATAGTTAATAATTAGTTTATAATATAACTTTTTTAATTTTAAATAATTTAATTTATTTAAAATTAAGTTTATTACTTAGATTTTTTATTTTAATGTTTTATTTTAAAAAATAAACTTTATTCCCTTTTTTTATAGTTAGTTTTAATAACTTACTTTAATTATAATACCTTTTTATTTTATTTTAAATAAATTTTAAATTATTATATAATTATTTTTATAATTCTAATAGTTTTTTAATTTAAATATTTACTTTTAATATAGTAATTTTATAAATCTTTATTTATAAACTATTTAAATTAAAGTTATAATTTGTTTTAAATAGTAATATTTTTATAAACTTATTTACTAAATTATTATAAATATATTTTATTATTAATAATAACTTAATTTAATTATTTTATTATTTATTAAAATAATATTAAAAGTATTACTTAAATATTTAATTTAGTTTTTTAGTTTATTTATTTATTTATAAATAATAAGTAATAAATATTTTATATTATATTTTTAATACTTTTATTAGTAATTATTAAAACTTAAAAACTAATATACAATATAAGTATTTTATTAGCACAAGTATTTTATTAAGCTTTTAGTACTTTTGTACAATTATACATAATAATTTAACTATAATAAAAAAAATCAATTAAAACTATTTAAAATTGTTTTTACTAAATATTTCTATATTGTTTTAATATATATAAGCATTATATTTAAGTTTACCGCATATTTTACAGCATTATTAATATGTAGCTACCCGCTTTATATAATAATTACTTATATATATTTTATTAGCTATTTAATTTTAAACTGCTTTTGTTATTTTAAAATTGCTTGCTTCTTATATAATAAGTAACCCTTTATTTTATATATGTTTTTTTTTATACAACAATGTTAGTTAAAGTGTTTATTTATTTTTTAAAGCTTAGTGTTTTTATTTTATAATAAAGCTAGCTTATATATAATTAGTTTTACACTTTTTAAAAATTAATTAACTATATTTAAAATAGCTTATAATAAGTTATTTTAATATTATATAATACTTTTTTTAATATGTTTTATTTGTTTTTAAGCTTTAGTTAAGTTATTTAAAGTTTTTAACTATTAAATAACTAATAGCTTATTAAATAATTTAAATAGTGTTTTAGTTATTAACTAGATATTAAACTGCAAAATTATATATTTTAAATTATATAGTACTAGTTTTATGCTTTGAAATCCTGTTTAAATATTTAATTTTATTATAAAAGTGTTTTATGCTTTATAAAATAATATAAAAAAATCCTTTTTTAAAACATACAAAATATATAGCTATATTAAATATTTAATTTATTTACTATATAATTGTTTTAATAAACTAAAATATTTAATATTTAAAAGCTATAATTAATATAATAAATATACTAGTATATAAAGCGTAATAATTTTATAGTTTTTATAATATACTTTAAAATTAGTTAAATAGTAGTTCTTATAGCTATTTAAAATTAATAAATAATAAATACCCTTTATAACACTTATTATATGTTTATTAAAATATTAAATTTAATTAATATTATATTTATTTATTATTTAATTATTTTTTATTATTATAATTACTTAATTAGCTAATAATTTAGTATTTTAATACTAAAATAATAAATAGTATTTATTTACTAAAATAATATATAATAATAAAGTATAGCTATATAAACTAATATTTTAAATAATTATAGCTTATTTATAATTGCTTTACTAAGTATTCCTTAGTTTATTATAATAGTTAAACAAAGTAATAACTATTTTAAATAATATTTAGCTTATAATAAACTTAGTTTTATTAAAGTTATAAATATTTACTTTTTAAATTTTAAATTTACTAATTATACTTTATATAAGCTTAAACTACTTATTATACATATTAGGATTTTTATAAAAAACTTATTAATAATTAATTTAATAATTAAAACGTATTTTAAACTATAGTTATTATTATACAAAGTTTAAAGCTTAATTAATACTAATTAAAGGTACGTTATATATATATAGTAAATAATTTGCTATATTTTTAATACTACTTAACCGGGGAAGAAATAATTACAAATCTAAGTTAAATATATATTATATAATAGTATTTTCTTTAAATTTAGTTAATTTTCGTATTACAGTAAATATATTTACTTTTAGTAAAATTCTTTATTATTGTTTATTTAGTGTTATATAAGCAACATTATAGATTTTTGTAATACGCGTAATAAATAATTTTAAGTTTTATTGAATAGCTTATAATACAAGCTGTATATTTGCTTTTTTTAAAGTGTACAACATTATTTTTAGTAAAAAAATATAAATTTAAAATTTATACGTATAATAAATGAAAAACCTAACAAAATACTTGTGTTAACAAAATGTTTGTATTGTACATTGTTATACTTTTTTAATTTATAATAATTTTCTTTAAAATCTTATATTTACTAAAAATATATTTTATAATAATATATATAAGTTTTTTTAATATACTTGCTTTCTTATATAATATAAAACTTTTATACTTTATAAGTTTTTTTATAATTATAAAAATAAAATTATATTTTACTTTTATTATTAGTTTTATTAACTTTAGTAACTTAATTATAAAATTAAATATAATAACTTTTTAAATTTATTTTAATAGTTTAATTAGTTATAAAAACTTATATAGTTTATACTTTAGTATTTTTAACTTTTTATATATTTTATATAGTTTTAAAACTTTTTTTATTATTTTTTTAATATTTAATTAGTAATATTCTGCATTTTCAATGTATTTTATTATTTTAAATACTTTTTAGTATTTTAATAATAAGTTTTTATATACTTTTTATATAATGTTTTTTTATAATTTTATTAATATATATATATTCTTTTTATAAATTAAAATATTATTTATATAGTTTTAATTTTTAAAACTATAGTTCTTTTTTATTTTCTTTATAAGCTTACTTATTATAATATTTTTAATTTAATTATATATTTTATTATAATTAATTATTATTATAGTAAATATAAAGCTTTTATTATTATTTTTATTTAAAAGTATTTAACTTTTTTTTTTTTTTTTTTGCTTATAATTACTTTTTTTACTTAAAATATTAGTTTAAATATTTTTTTTACTTTTAATATATATTATTTTAAAATTAAACTATAATAAAAATTCTACTTATTTTATTTATTATTTATTTAATACTTTTATAATTATAAATATTATAAAGTTTTTATAATTTAAATAAACTTTTATTAGTATTATTAGTTTATATAAATAATGTTTTTATTTTTTAAATATATAAATAATTACTATTAACTTCTTATTTAATAATAAATAATTAATTTATAGTTTTAAGAATTTCTTTAAAAAAATAATAACTAAATATAATTTCTTATTTTTATTTTATTATTCTAATTAATTACTTATTATATTATTATATATATTAACTTTAACTTTGAATTCCTTATTAAAATTTAGTAAATTTAATATTAGTTTTATTATAACTAGGTTTTTTATTATTTAAAAAGCTATTTATTTTTATTTTTTTTATTAAAAACTATGTTTTTTTTTTATAAAGTTTATAAATAAGCTTATATATCCTTTAAAGTTCTTTATAAAGTTTTAAATATAATTTATAAATTTTATAAATATTTTTATATTTTTAATATTTTTTAGTACTAATTATTCTTTTATTACTTTAATTTAAGAATTTTAAATTTGTATTTTTTTTAAAGTAATTATAAATTTAAAAAAATCCACTTTTTATTTATAAAATTTGTTTTTCTTTAAGTATATAAGTAATTTTATATTTTATATTACTATAAATACTTATTAAATATATTTTTTATATTTTTTTAATATTTTTAAATAAATAAATATATTATTAAAATATACTATTATAAATTAATTAATAAATTCTTTTAATATATTAATAATATTTATTTAAAAACTTATTAGTATATTTGTAAGTTTAAATAGTATAACTAAGTATTTAAATAATTTATATAACGTTTTAAATACTATTTTTTATTTATTATTTAAAGTAATTTATATTTAATAATATATATTTAGTAAATCTAATATTATAAATTATTTTACTTTTTATAATTTGTTTTTTAAATTGTTAATTTGTAGTAAAAATCCTACAAATTTTTTTATTTTGAAGTTTATGTTTTAATAATTTATTATTAATTTTTATTTAACTTTTCTATTTTTATTTTGTTTTTTAAGTACTTATAAAACTAGTAATTTAGTTAAAAACATTAAAAATTATATATATTTTTTTACTAAATTTTTATTTAAATACTTATATAGTTTTTATAACTAATTATAGTTTATATATAATAATAAATAATATTATAATTTTTGTTTTTTAATTAATAATATTTAATAGTTTTATATATTATACTTTAATAATCCTATTTTAATATTGTATTTTTTTTAAAATAAGTTACTAAATTCTATATATTTTAAAAGTATTTTATTTTTAATTGTTAAATTTTGTGGTCGTCGCGATCACTTGAAACGTGGTTATATTCATTTGTTTTCCCTTTCTATATATGCGGTAAGGGATTTTCTACTTAAGTAGAGCTAATCTTTATATGCGCTAAAGCGCTATGTAGTATAGCTGTATATACCTTTAATAATGCTTTTCTAAGCTTTATAGTAATACTTACTTATTGCTACAAATTTAATATACTTTTTTAGAATAACTTTAGGTTATAAAATTTATTTTGTATAAAGAAAGTAGTGTAAGCTTATTATAGTTTTAAGCTAAGCTTAAGTTTTTATAGTAAGAAGCAGCTTTTGTACGTATGTTAAGTTCTGCGTAAAGCTAGTAGTTTTATATGTACAGCCGTTTATTAATTATTAAGCTTTTTTATTACTAATGTTATACGCGTATTACATATTGTGTAAGTTAGTATAATTAGTATTATATACATTTAAATACTTATATAACTAGTGTTATTAATATACTGCTATTTGTAGTACTGTATATATAGGTGTATTAAGCTTAGGTTTGTTTACTTTTTTTTTCTTTCTTTTTTAGTTTTATTTATTATTTGTAGTAAGTGCTTATACTTTATTGCTTGTACGTATGTATTTTACTACACTTTTGTACTTATAATTTATTAATTGCTTATAGTTTTAATTAATCTTATATATATTTTTAAGCTTTTTTATATGTAGCTTAATTTAAAAAGAGCTTAATATATGTAGCTCCTTAGCTTTTTAACTAACTGTTTATAGAATAATATATAAAATGGATCGCTGCTGCCTTACCGCCCTACACGCTGCTTACGCTTACTGCACTTAGTAAGTTCTTTGCTTTTAATACACTTTATATAGCTTACTAATATATTTTATAAAGTAAATAAGAAAAAAGCTTATTTTTAAATAAGTTAATAAACTTTTGCTTTAGTAGTGTTTAACCTTTTATTACTTATAGTATTTACCTTTTTATACGTTTAATAACCAAGCTTTATACTTTTGCCCCCCCTGCGCTTATTAACTTTTTTTATACTTTTATTAACTTTTTATTAAATAAGGAGAGCTTTGGCACTATATACTAGGAAATTAAAGAAAAGGAAAAGGAAAAAGAAGAAAAGGAAGAAAATAATAATAGTACTATAGCTGGGGAGCAGTAGACGGCTGGCTTTACATTGTGCTTTTAGTAAGAATATAATAGTAAAGCTAAGTTTATTACTTTTTTAGTTTGCGTTAAACTATGTACCCCTTTGCGCCGTGCGTTTCGTGCCGGTACTACTAGTTTTACGCCCTGCGCCACAAGTATATTATTCTTTTTGCTTGCTGTCCGCACATGCTTCCGCGGCCCGGACGGGCGTCTGATTACGGAGACCCCGGTTCCTATACTAGTATACCCGCTCTTAGCTACAAGTTGTGGAGCTCTTTCCCCTGCTGTGCTTCCTAGCTAGAAATATACGCCTTACTAGTGCTACTAGCGCCCGGCTGCATTGGACTGCGTCCGGCGTACGCTGTGCGTTTAGTGCTTAAGGAGTGCTATTAAAGGCTGCTTTTTGGACGTTTATTGGGAAATTATTAGTAGGGGTAAGCAATACTAAATATATATTTCCAAGTATATATATAAAGATTTATAAGTTTATATAAACTAAGTTTATAAGTTGTACTAATTATAATATATATATAGCCTTTATATTTTCTACTAACTTGTTTATGCTTTTTTTAAAGTAATTACTATTAGTGCTTTTAAGTTCTACTTACACGTACTACGCATTATATATTTAAAGCTCTTATTAATATATAAAAAGGAAATTAAGGCTATAAAGCTTAAATATTAAAAGGAAAGCTTAATTAGGGAAGAAAAAGAAAAGGAAAATAATAATGTTTTTAATACTTAAGTTTTAGCTAGGCTAGTGTAAAACTTAGCCCCTTATAAAGATAACTTAGTTTTTAGCGTATATAGCTTTATAAGCGCTATATAGCATTTAAAAGTATTTTTATTTAATAATAATTTTTTTATTTAAATTTCTTTTATATTTTTTTTAAACTTAATATATATAAATAATATACTTATTATATTATATAATATATATAAAGTATTTAATAAATAAATATTTAGTTATTTAATTTACTTTTAAGTAGTTAATTTTTAAGCTTTTTTATAATAAGTATAAAGCTTATATTTTAAACTAATATATTATATACTAAGTATATTTTTAGTTAAACTAAAAATACGTTTTATTTTTATATAAGTAGTACTTTAGTAAAACTATTAATAATTATATTATTAGTAGGGGTATATTTAACTACTAATAAGCTATTTTTAACTTTTTATTATAATTAGTAATTATAAATATTTATATACTATAGTTTAATATGTAAAACTATTATTTTTTTAATAACTAGCTTTATAATTTGCTAATTATTATACTAAATTTATATATACTATGTATATAAATTAATATTAAGTTTGTTAATTAAATAATTAATATATATAGCTTTTTTAGTAGTTTGTATAAAGGTTAGTAATTTAGCTTTAATAGTTAATATAGTTACTATATTTTGCTTATTAGTTTATTAGCTTATAATTCTACTAAAAAGCTTTATTATATATATTTAAAAGCTTTTCTAGTTTATATTATTATTTATAAACAAAGTATTACTTATTATTACAAAGTTATTCTTATTTTTAAATTATAAAATATAATACTATATTAGTAGTAAATAAAATAATACTTAATTTATAGTATAATAATGCTTAAGTAAAGGGTTATAGTTAAAATAAGTTAATTTTAAAGCTATAAATATAATATTTAAGTATGTAATAACCGTAGTATATAAGATTAAGCCGGTTTTTTTTTAATATTTTAATATATTATATATAAAAGCTATATTTTTATATAGTAGTAGTTTAATATTCCTTATTAATATAGTAATATATACTATACTAAGTGTATTTCTAAGCTTGGTAATTTTTTTAATATATAATGTTTAAAATAGCTATATTAAGCTTTTTTTTCTATTTTAAATTACTTTAATACTTAGAAACTATTAGAGATTATGCTTTTTAGTAAGGTTATATTTAGCTTTTAACTCTGTAATCACTTGTTAAACTATTAATTTGTACTTTTTTTAATATATAAGCACTATATTGTTTATATATATAAATAATAGTATACTACTTTTTAAAAAACAGTATAATTTATAAAAAATAAGCTTAAAGCTAATTTTTTGTAGTATGGTTATTAGTTTTTTTTACTATAATAATAGGGATTTTTACAGTTTATATAAAGTTTAAAGTAGTTTAACCACTATATTTAGCTTTCTATACTTTAAAAGCATATATATATATACATTTTTAATAAGTTTAACGTTAATAAAAGTATTTATAGTATTATATTACTTAAGTTCTAAGTTAAACTTTATTATAATTGCTATTAGTATACAAAAAGATCGTTTTATTAAAGTATTAATATAAGTATCCTTTTTGCCTTAATTAAACTATTAATTTTTTTATATAACTAAACAAGCTTTACATTTAATGTAATAGCTATATTTATTAAACTTATATATATATACTTATATATAGTCAAGCATTAAATAGTTTTTAAACAAGCTTTTTAGAACTTTTTCTTAAATGCTTATTTTTATATAACTTTATAAGTATATTTTCTTAACTTAATAAAATTAATTACTAAATAAGTGTAAAATTAAATCTTAATGCTACTTTAATAGTAAAAGTAAATCTTTTCAATATATTTTCTAATGTTGAACTAGTAAAAATTTTAATTAATTTTTTTGAGTACTGCTTTTCTGCTTTTTAAATATACTTATAAAAGCTACTTTCTTTTTATATTTTTATAGTAAAGCTTTTTTAAAAGCTAAACTTTTTTTATGTTTTTATAATATAGTACTTATAAAGGCTGTACTTTTTTTACGTTTTTATAATATAGCTTTTATAAAAGCTATACTTTTTTTACACCTTTATAGTATAGCTTTTATAAAAGCTGTACTTTTTTTATACTTTTATAATATAGCACTTATAAAAGCTATACTTTTTTTAATAGTAAAACTTTTAATAATATTAACTAGCTATAATTAGTTACTATAAATTTAGGTAAAGCTTTTTAGCAATTTAATTTAACTTGCTTTCAATATAAATTCCTTATTAATAATTAACTTAGTAGTTAATTTGGTAGTATTAAAACATATAGCTTATAAATTACTTAATATTTATATATAATTTTTAAGTTAATTTTAATATTTGTATTTAATAAGTTTAAAGTTAAAATTTAGATTTAAGTTATATAAGTTAATTATAATTAAGTTTATTAATGCCCTTTTAAGTAATTTAAAAAGTATAAAGAGTTTTGAAATAAACTTAGTATTTATATATAGGTATATAAGCTTATTATCCAGTAAGCTGTTAAGCTTTTCTTTTGTTTCCTTGTTTTCTTCTATTTTTTTAAGGTTAATCTTAGTAACTAGAGCAATAAGCTTATTATTATTAATTTTAGTAGCAGTTCTTACTATATCTTTAGTATTTTAGTAATTAATGCTGTTTAGGAGTTTTTTATACTTTTTTATTATTATATACAAAAAATCATTTTAAAACTCTTTAGCATTACTACTAAAAAACTTATCTTTATTAAATATAATGTTTTAAGTTACTATAACTTTATTCTCCTTTAATAGTTAGATTTTATAAGTATTTAAAGATTAGTAACTTATTAAAAAGCTAATCTATATATTAGAATCTAGTTTCCTTTAGCAGTTCTTCTTTTATTTAGTAATAAACATTATAGCAAAAGCTAAACACCTGTAGGCCTTTAAATACGCTATATTTAAGCTACAGTTGTAGCTTACAACGCTTTATAGGTTGTTAAAATAAGATCGAAACTTCTTATACAGGGCTTTCCAGCGGTTTACTTATTATAGTATTCAGTTATATAAGTAAATTGCTGCTCTAATAATCTTTAGCTATAAAAACGTAGGGAGCCGGCAGCTGTTCCGCATTGCTTTTACTTTATATTTAATTATTTAACCAATTCGCTTAGCACTGCTGTTAAAAGCTTATATATATAAAGGGGAGATTTTAAACTTAATATTATAAATACTTGTAAAGTACTAAGCAAGTTTACTTATTTCCTTATAAGTGCTTATAAGTTTATTATTATATTTAATTACTTTTATTTTAGTATTATAGTAAAGCTAAATATATTTAATATAGTTTTTTATAGTAGCTTATATTATAGTAGTAAGCTTATTATTAGTATAATAATTCTATATATATTCTAAATATTAATTAATAATAAGTATTACTTACTAAAGTTTATTACTCCTTCCGTTTAAATTGCTAAATTTGTAGAAGTTAATAACTAATTAGGTACTAGCTTTAGTTACTTTAAGATAAGTTGTACATATAATATACTAATATACTTTTAATTCCCTGTAAGCTATGCATAATGTAGTACAAATCTAATTATTAAGGTAATTTAGGATCGTTCTGCCTTTTATATGTGCTAAAAAACGTTTTAACGGTTTGGGGCTTATATAACCAAGCTATTAATACTACTTATATAGTATAATACATAATTAAGATTTACTAGTATATAAATTTAGTAAGTTTTGGCGTATATAGAACGACTATTTAGTATACCGGGCTGAGATACGCTTAATAAAGTATTAACCGTATATTCGTATAAATAAGCATAATAGCTCTCCTTACCAGTAGTAAAGCAGATTGGAGTAAGGTTTGTTATTCTAATATATCCTTTATTAATTTAGCATTTATAGGGAAATTAGGTTAGTAGCTATTTTAGAATAGAAAGCTATATTATATAACCGGTATATAATAAAGCCTCAAAGTTCTGTAATTTTAAGATTAATATTTCTATAGTTATAGATTTTTACTATACTATTGCCCGCAAGCATTATATTTTTAGGGTTAGAATTACGTAAGTTAATAAACTTATTAGCATTATTAAAGATATATATATTAGAACCCGAGTTAATTATAATATAGTTTTGCAAAAGTAATACTTTAAAGAACGTATATGCTATTGTAAATAAGTTTAAAATACGGGCTATAAAAGGCTTTACTAATTAATTTTCTACTTTTGCTGTTTTTGTAGCTTAAAAACGAACTTTCTTTTTTTAAGGGCAGTTAGTAGCTTATTTACAAGCTTTTTTTACAGCCTTTTGTATGCTTTTTTCTGTATTTATTTGGGTTTTGGCAACCTTAGCAAGTATAAAGTAAGGAGTCCAGTCTTTTAAAGCAAGCTTAGGAAAGGCTAGCTAGTACTTCGCTATTTAGTGTTAGCTGTAATAAACTATATAGTTTAATATATTAGGGTTTTTAAATTTAGCTTTGGTATAAGTATTAATATAAAGGCATTTCTAAGAAGTGTTTTTTGAGCTTTTTTTTTAAGGACTTCTTTTAGGGCTTTAATGCCCTTTTTGTTATTTAAAGCCTTTCTTCCTATTGTTCCGTTTTTGTTCACTTTAAGTAAAACGTAGTGGCTTTTTATTGTACGTATTGTTGAAATTGTTTTGGGTATTACTTGGTTTTCCTTTATTAAAAGTAGTAAATGTATTACTTTAAATAAATTTGTTAGCCAGTTGTATAACTGCTTGTATTACAGCTTTTTATTGAAGTTTTAATATGATTTTTAGGAATGTTAGCTTACTACTTTATATAGCTGTACTATATATAGTTTAAAATGCTGTAGTTTAAATAGGAGTAGTGTTATATAAAGCTTATTTAAGGTTGGTAAGAAGTTTAAATGGTTTGTTTATATTAAAGCTTTTGGAATTAGCTTTAGTAACTTTGTTAAGCTACTAATTAGTTTATTTACTAAGGTTCTTAATAAGTTGTGTAAATGCCTGGTTAATAAACTATTAATATTTTTGCTTGTATTTATATTTAAGTACTTAATATATTACTTTTCTAAGCTTGCGGAAGTTATTGAACTACTAATCGATCGTATTATAAAGGTTTATATAGCTTAATTAATAATTTTTGTGTACTGTTTTTTATATTTATTTAGTAAGCTTAGTAACCTTTACTTTGTATGCAGTATACTGTTTTAGAGCTGTATTATAGTATTATTTAAGTTTGAAGAATTCTTAGTAAAGGTTTGCTAGGAGGCTTAGTACTATGGTTGCCTTTAAATTAATTCTTTATAGTAATTAAAAGTCGGAGATTTTAGGCGCTCTTAGGCGCTAAGGCTATAGTGCTCACTTTTTACCAGGGATTAAATAGTCCTAAAGATTGCGGCTTTTCGCTCCAGTAATAAAGTTTGCTTTTTATAACAAATAATTATTAGTAGTATTAAACGTAGTGCTATTTATATTCAATATTATATAAATTATATTAGATTGCTTAGTTAAGCTTGTTTAGTAGAGTATAAGGAAAATTAATAATAAGACTTTTAATTGTTAGATTTTATAGTTGTTGCAATTACTTAAAACGTAGTTATATTTATTTATTTTCCCTTTCCGTATATACAGTAAGGGATTTTCTACTTAGGTAGAGCTAATCTTTATATGCGCTAAAGCGCTATGTAGTATAGCTGTATATACCTTTAGTAATGCTCTTCTAAGCTTTGTAGTAATGCTCGCTCGCTGCTACAAATCCAACATTAATTAATAGTTTTAGCTTTAATATATAAACTAGCAAATATATTACTATTTTTATTTTTTTTATAAGTATATTTTAAGACTTTTTTTAAGTTTTATAGTTTTTATTACTTTTTTTAATATATTTTACTAAAGTTAACTTATTTTTTAGTTTATTTTAAAATTGCTTTCTTATAACTAAAGTATTTTTAAAATTATATTATAACTTAATATTTTTATAATATTAAGCTTAAGTTTTTTTTTATATTTTTAAATATTAAAAAAAAGTTTTATAGTTTTTTTTTTAATAATGTTATAATTATAAAATATTAAACTTTTATTAATAGTTTAAAGTAAATAAAGTATTATTTTTAAATTTATTAGTATATTTAACTTATTAATAACTTTTAAAGAAATAAAACTTATTTAAAGTCCTATATTTATAAGCGCTTTTAGTATTATATTTTAATATTATAAATTTATATTAATATATACTAATGTTTTTATTTTTATAGTACTTAAAACTTTTATAATATTTTAAATTAATTATTAGTTTACTATAATTACTTTTTATTATTTTTTAATTATATTAAAACATATATTTTATTTTTATACTTTTAGTATTTAATTTATTAAGTTTAATTTATTACCTATTTTTTATTTAAATTGTTCTTTTTAATTAAAGTTTTTATTTAATATATTGTTTTTTTCTTAAAAAATATTAATTACTTTTTTTACAAGCATTAATTTTATATTAATATTTTATTTTATTAGTATATTTTTTATATAATATGTATTTTATATTTGTTTTTTTAGTATTACGTTTTTAAAATTTCGTTATTTATATATTCAATTAGAAAATTTAAATTTTATTTAAAAATTATATATTAAATTTAAAAAACTAGTATTAAATAACCTACTTTGTTTTGTTTATATAGCTTTATAAATAGTTATTAATTTGCTTTTTATAAAAACTATATATTTATAATTTTTTTACATATATTATATATATTTATATATAATATATAAAACTTATAAAATCTTTTAATATTTTTTATATTTTAGTTTTAAAATGTTTTTTCCTACTATATATATACTATTATATATTTAACTTTTTATTATAAGTTTTATATTTTATATTTAATTTGTAAAAGTATTTATTTTTATATTAATTATTAAGTTTACTTTATAGTTATTTAATACTAAATTGATTTAATACTTAATTTTAAAATATAGTTTTATAAAAAGTATATTTTTAAATATATTTTTAACTTTATTTTTTTTTTATTAAACTTTATTTAGTATAAAATAGCTTAATAATCCTTTTATAATAAATTTCTTTATTATACTTTTTACTTATTTTTAATACATTTAGTAATTATATTAATTATATATATATTTAAAGTTTTATTTAAAATATTCTTCTTTTTTAAGCTATTTTTTTAGTTTTTCTAATATAGTACTTAAATTAAAACTTATTAATTATTTATTACAATTTTTTTATTTTTATATTCTATTTTTTTATTTTTTTTATATATTAAATACTAATTTATTTTATATTTTATTTATTATAACTTATAAATATACTTTATATAATAAACTTATATAATTATATAAGTATTTTTTTTTTTAGCTATTAATAACTTTTTTATATATAAATATACTTAATAAATTTAATTTTAAATTAAATATTAATTATAATTAAAAATAAATTCTATTTTTTATTATTACTTTTTTAACTAGTTTTTACTATATTATAATATTATAATTATTATTAATATTAACTACTTTATTATTTTTTTATATTATTTTTTTAAAGCTTTTTATAGTTTTATATATAATATTTTTTTTTATTATAATTATAATATTTAACTTTTTTAAAGTTTAGTTTCTTTATTATTTTAATTTTTATAAGTTTTAAATATGTTTTTAATATTATAAATAGTTAGTTTTACTTTTTTTTCTTATTTATTATATTTTCTTTTTTTTTTAATTTAAATTATTACTAATTTTTCTTTAATATTTTTATTATTATTTGTATTAATAAGTATTAATCCTTATAGTTTTTACTATATATTTTAAGAATTTTCCAAATTAAAGCTTTATTAAAATCTTATTTTTTATTATTACTTTTAATTCTTAATAAAATGATATAATTTTAGCTTTATTATTTATATTTAGTTGTATTATAATATATTAAAAATTTACTATATATATTAATATAGTTTTTTTTTATTAAAGCTTTAATAATTCTTGCTATACTTGTTGTTTTTTTTCTAAATTTAAAAACAGTGCTTTTAATAACTTTTTAAAACAGTTATATAATGTAAATATCTTTATTATTTTTTTAAGCTACTAATCCTTTAGTTTAAATATTATATAAATCAAATATAATTCAAACTACATTAATACTTTCTTTTATAATAAAAAAGCTATATATATAATATATTTATTATTACTTTTAAATATACTATTATAAAATGCTTAATATACTTTAATTTAAGTTAAAAATCTTTAAAGTTATTTAAAAGTTCTATTAAACATTATTAGTTTAGTAATTTTTAAGTTTTTTTTATTTATAATTACTTTTATTAATTTATTTTTTTAATTCAACTTGTTTAACTTTTTTTATAATTATTAGTTTTTTTTTTTTACTTTTTATACTTTATATTAATATTTTATATATTTTAAATATATTATTCCTTAATAGTAACTAACTTTTATTAAAAATAATTAATTATATTAACTAATTAATAATATTATTGCTTTATAATTTTAAAATTATTATTATTAATATTTATATATATACTTTAAATCCTAAACAATATTATTATTTTAAGTTTTATTAAATATAAATTTAAATAATAGTTATTAAACTAACTTCTTAAAATATAATAACTTTATTATATAATATACTAAATATAATATAAAAAAATAGTTTTATATTATAAAATATTATTTAATTAAAAATAAGCTTAAAAATAAAATTATATTTAAATAATAATTTATATAAATTATTAAATTATAAGTAATTTACTAATTAAGTTTTAAAAACTATTTTAATATTTAAATTAATAAGTAAAATAATAAATATTTAAATATAAAAACTTATTTTTCAATATATAACTATTCCTTTTTTTATTATCTATTATTTATTAGTAGTTTTTACATTAATGACTTTAAAATTGCTTTGGATTACTTAAATTACTGGATTACCTTTTAAGCGCTTTAAGCGCTCCTATGTTCTTAAACGCTCCTACGTTTTTAAGCGCTCTTACGTTCCTAAGCGCTCCTTACTTTATTGGCCTATATAAACCCACTAGTTTATATTACGTAACTTTAGTTTATTTTAAAAACCTTGTTATACTTTAAACTACACATTATTCCCGTATTTATGCCGCACTTGGCCTTCTAAATAGGTTTTTTCCTATTGGTTCGTAACAAAAATTCTATGTAAATTATCGAAAAATTAACAAAATTACTAAAAAAAAAAAAATACTTATTATTTTTAATAAATAAAATATTAGTATATATTATAAAAGTGAAAATTTTTATAAAAATTAACGTATAATAAGCTTTTTATTAAATATAAATATATTTCGACTATAAAAACTTAATTATTTTTAAAACCCGGTATAAATTATTTAAATATAAAGTACTTTTATTTAAATTAACTAATAGTTTGGCTACTTTTTAATAATATATTAATAATGTTTTAAAAAAGTATTTAAATACCTTTTGTAATACTTATATTAATAATATATTTATATTCTCTAATTCGGTAAAAAAAATACTAAAAGTACGTGAAATAAGTATTTTAATGTTTGTAAAATATTGGTTTATAAGCTAAACTAAAAAAATATAAGTTTTATATTATAAAAACTAAGTATTTAAAATTCATTATAAAAACAAAAAAAATTAAAATTAACTTTAAAAAAATTGTGATAATTAAAAATTAAAAAGTATTATGTAATATAAAAGCAATTTAATTATTTTTAAGATTTTATAACTTTTATTAACAATTTATTTTAAAGTATAACTGAAAAATAAAGCTACTTTTTTACTTAATAAAAAAAAATATAGCGTTTATATAAAGTGAAACTTATAAAACTACGTTTAATAAACTAAAAAAATAACTTATTTCCGTTTTTATATTGGTTTATTGTAATTATAACTTGAAAATGTAAGTGAAAACAAACGTATTTAATAAAGTAATTGCGAGTACTTTATTATAAAAAGGAAATAACGGCTTATAACGGCTTATAGCTTTTTATTTTGAAACTTTATACAAAGTTAAGCTAAACTACAATATTTATAATAAAGAAATACTAATAATAAACTTTTAATATATTATAATATAATTAAATATAAATAATAAAGCTAAAATTATATTATTTTATTAGGGATTAAAAGTAATAATAAAGAATAAAATTTTAATAAAGCTTTAATTTAAAGAATTTTTAAAGTATATAATAAAAGTTATATAAATTAATATATGTTAATATAAATAATAATAAAAATATTAAAAAAAAATTAATAAAAGTTTAAATTTTTAAAAAAAAGGAAATATAATAAATAAGAAAAAAAGGTAAAACTAATTATTTATAATATTAAAAATATATTTAAAACTTATAAAAATTAAAGTAATAAAAAAACTAAACTTTAAAAAAATTAAGTGTTATAATTGTAATAAAAAAAAACATTGTATATAAAATTATAAAATCTTTAAAAAAACATTATAAAAGTATAATAAAGTAATTAATATTAATAATAATTATAATATTATAATATAAAAAAAACTAGTTAAAAAAGCAACAATAAGAAATGGAATTTATTTTAAATTATAATTAATATTTAATTTAAAATTGAATTTATTAAGTATATTTATATATAAAAAAGTTATTAATAACTAAAAAAAAAGGAATATTTATATAATTATATAAGTTTATTATATAAAGTATATTTATAAAGTATAATAAATAATATATAAAATAAAGTAGTATTTAATATAAAAAAAAAAAAAAACAAAATAAAAAAAATAAAAAAATAAAATAATACTTTAAATATAAAAAGAATATAATAAATAATTAATAAGTTCTAATTTAAGTACTATATTAGAAATACTAAAAAACTAGCTTAAAAAAAAAGAATATTTTAAACAGAATTTTAAATACATATATAATTAGTATAATTATTAAACGTATTAAAAATAAGTAAAAAGTATAACGTTACTTACAAATTAGTAATGCACCCAAATTAATAATGCACTTTTTTGCACCTTTTATACGCGAACTTAAATAAATCAACTATAATACAAAAAAATCAATTAAATTAATTAGAATTATTTTTATTAAAAGTTTTTACTTTTATTTAATAAATTTATATATTATATTTAGGTTTACTATAAATACTATACTACTTTAAATATATTTACGCTTTTTTTATTAAATAACTTATTTTATTTGTATTAGTTAATTTAACTACCTTATTATTTTTAAATTTTTATAAAACTTGAGTTTTATTTATAATAAAAAGTCTTTTATATTATATTTATTTATTTTTTATTTTATAATATTTATTTAATATATAATTAGTTTTATAAAGCTTTTACAATTAAATTAATAAAATTTAAAATTTTTATTAAAAAGCTTAATAAATAATTTTAAACCTTAGTTTTAATAAGATTTAATTACTATTTAGTTTTAAGTATAATTATAAATGTTTTTAAAGTTTATATTAAAAAAAGTAATTTTAAATTAATAAAAAATGTTTTTTTAACTTTTATAATATTTAAGTTAAAATAACCTTATTACTATTTAAAAAAACAAGTTTAGTAGCTTTAAATCCTAATTAAATATTTTATTTTATAAAAAAAACTATAAATACTTTTAAAAATCTGTGGGATTTGTAGTGGCTAGCGCGTCTTGCAATGCAGCGCTAAAAAGTGCAAACCTATATATATATACTTACTAAATACAGCGCTTTATTTTATATAAAAATAAGCGCTACTAAAGTAAAAATCTTTTACTAATATAAAGAAAAAGAAAAAAAATTAATATATATATAATTAAAGTAATTATAATAAACTTAAGAATTTAATAATTAAAAGTTTTATTAATACTTTTTATACTTTATTAATAATTAAGTTTAATAAAACAATATAAAATACTTTATAATATATTAAATATAAATACTATAATGTTTAATATTACTAATAATTACTTTTTAAAAAAAATAAACTTTATTATAAGTATTAAAAGTTATAATTTATAAAACTATTTAATTTTTAGAAAAAAAGAAATATTATAGCTTATTTGTTTAAAAACACTTAAACTTTCTAATTTTCTACTTTTTTTAAATATTAACTTTAATATAATTACTATATTATACTTTTTTTTAAAGCTTTAATAAAAGTTTTTTAAATTTAAATAATATTATAATACTATTTTTAAGTAATATATTATATATAAAGCCAAAGTAACTAAGTTTACTAAATAAATATATAAAATAATATATAAAAACTATTAATTTAACTATATAAACTTTTATTAAATAATTAACTAATAGTTTAATAATTTTTATAAGCTTAAAAAAGTAGTATATTAAGTATTTAAATATAAATATAAATAAAAATACTAATAGTTTATTAATTAAATATTTATTTAACTTATTAAAAATTTAAATAAATAAACTAATTAGTAGTTTAATAAAATTACTAAAATAAATATTAAAAGTTTTAATATTAATAAGCTATTTAAACTTTTAACTAATTTTAAATAAGCTTTATAAAATATTAGCTTTATTTAAATTATTACTTTTTAAATTATATATAGTATAGCTATATAAAATAGTAAACTTATGTTTTTTAAAATTGCTTTTAAATTATAATAAAAAACTATAATATAAATAATAACTTAATTAATAAACTAATTTATTTAAAATAGTACTTTTATTATATTTAATAAAGCTAAATTAAATAGTTATTAAAATAATTTTAATAGTTTATATAATAAAAAGCAATTATAACTTATTTAAAATAAATAAAAATAATTTAATAAAAAAAAGGCTTAAATTAGTATAAAAAATAATGTAGTTTTAAAAGTAAAAGTTAAAGTCTTTAAAGTAAAAGCTTAAAAAACACCTTTTAAAAGCGCTTTTATATAAATATTTAAATTAAAACTAAAACTAAAAACCTTAATACTATTAATTATATAATTTATTACAACTAATATTAGATATTAAAATACTAGCTAATATTTTTAAAGCTTTTTTTTAAAAACTAGGCTTTTTATTACAAACTTATTAAAGTTATAAAAGTTTAAATAAATACTAAAAAAAGCGTATAAAAAGTAGTAAAATAAGCTTAAAAGCAGTTTATTAATTAATTTTAAAAAAAGAAAGTATATTTTTAAGTAATTAAAACTATTAAAATTAAAGAATAACTAGTAAAGCTTTTTATAGCTTATATTTAAAGCTTTTTTACTATAATTAAACAGCTTTTTAAAGTATTCCCTTTATAAAACTATATTATAATTAACTTAAGCTTTAGTATTTATATTTTTAATAATACTATTAGGTTTAACGTTACTTATAAGTTAGTAATACACCTAAGTTAGTAATGCACTTTTTTACACCTTTTATACACAAACTTAAATAAATCAACTATAATCCAAAAAAATTAATTAAATTAATTAGAATTATTTTTATTAAAGGTTTTTACTTTTACTTAATAAGTTTGTGCATTATATCCGGCTTTACTATAAATACTATATTATTTTAAATATATTTATACTTTTTTTACTAAACAATTTATTTTGTTTTTATTAGCTAATTTAATTATTTTATTATTTTTAAATTCCTATAAAACTTAAGTTTTATTTATAATAAAAAGTTTTTTATATTATATTTATTTATTTTTTATTTTATAATGTTTATTTAATATATAGTTGGTTTTATAAAGCTTTTTATTTTTCTAGTATAAAAAGGCGTTTTTATATATTAACCCTTATATAGTTTTTATAATTAAATTAATAAAATTTAAAATTTTTATTAAAAAGCTTAATAAATAATTTTAAACCTTAATTTTAATAAGATTTAATTACTATTTAGTTTTAAATATAATTATAAGTATTTTTAAAATTTATATTAAAAAAAGTAATTTTAAGTTAATAAAAGGTGTTTTTTTAACTTTTATAATATTTAAAGCTAAAATAACCTTATTATTATTTAAAAAGATAAGTTTAGCTATTTTAAATTCTAATTAAATATTTTATTTTATAAAAAAAGCTATAAATGCTTTTAAAAATCCAGTAAAGAAATTCTTTTTTATAATGTAGGTTTAGTACTACTATATTAAATTTTTAATATATAATAAATAAACGTATTTAAATATATTAAAAAGTATTAGATTTAAAAGCTAAAGCTTATAAAATAAATAAAAAAGTATATAAAAGGAAATAATATTATAATTTTTGTAATATTTTTTAAATTTTATAAAATAATAGCTTATATAACTATTAAAGATTAAAAAGTATTTTATACTTTATATATAGTTTTTAGTATAATAATTAAAGTATTTTATTTATTTAATACTTATTTTATTTATTATTTAATTATTTAAAAATAAGTTAACTTTTTAATTACTTAGTAAAATAATATTATAATATTAAAATATAAAATAAACTTTCTTTATAAAAATAATATATAGTAGTACTATTTAACTTTAAAAATTAATAGCTTAAATTATTATAATTTATTTTTAGCTTTTTTATTAGGCTTATTTAAGCTTTTTATACTTTTTAGCATTTATAATAACTATTTTTATTATAATTATGCTTATTAAAAACCTAGTTTTATTAAAATTATATATATTTTTAATTATAATATTATATTTTTAAATTATATTAGTTATAAGCTTAAATTATATATAATAACTTAAAGAACTTTTATTAAAAGCTTGTTAATAATTAATTTAATAATTTAAATGCGTTTAAAAGTCTAATTATTACTATATAAAGTTTAATACTTAATTTTTACTAATAAGCAATATATTATATATATATTAGAAAATATTATTTATTTCTTTAATATATTAAAGCTAAAGGGGAAATACTTATAAATCTAGTTTAATTATATATTAAACAATTATATCCTTTTTAAATATAATAAAATTTTAGTATTATTAGTTTATAATACGTTATAATTATATATTATTAAAGTATTAAGTTAAAGTATTAGTAGAAATATTATAAACTTTAAAAAGCTTATAAAAAAAAATATATAAGTTTTAGTTTTTAGTTTAAATAGCTAGTTATAAACTAGTAATATTAAATTTATAAGTTATATTATAGTTATTAAAAATATATATAAATAAATATAAAAGATGTAAAAATGTTGAAAAGTGTATCACTAATTTGGGTGTATTACTGACTTGTAAGTAACGTTATTAACTTATATAACATTAATTTTAAAAACATAGTATTTATAAAAAATAATATAGTTAAAATTTATTGCTATAAAAATATTAATTTTAAAATTACAAAGCTATAAAGCTTTATAATATATAAAATATATAATATAGCTTTTTATTTAAATATAGTTATTAACTTAGTATTCCTATAAATACTAAATTAATAAAAAGTATATTAAAATAATAAGCTTTACTTTAATTTACTTTGTTATTAATAAAAAAAACTACTATATTTATTTACTTAAATATATAACTATTATATAATTAAGTATATTTTTACTTATTATACTAAGTAGTTCTTTTATACTTGCTAAAATTTGCTAAACTTATATATAAAAAGGTTTTAAATTAAAGGAATACTATATTAATAGTATTAAAAGCTTGGTTATATAAGCTTTAAATTACTAAAGCGCTTTTTATTATAACGTGGTTTACTATCACCTCGCCATTATCATTACCTCGCCACTTTTTAAAAATACATATGTATTTAAAATTATACTTTAAATAAAAGGCTTAAAAAAAATCGTAAAA
>MU281493.1:0-30443 GCA_022385595.1 Xylaria palmicola
ATATTTTATATAAAAGTAAACTATATTTAATATATATTAGGATTTTTATATAAAACTTTTTAGTAATTAATTTAATAATTAAAATATATATAAATGTTAAATTATTATTATATAAAAGTTAAAGCTTAATTAATACTAACTAAAAATACGTTATATATATATAGTAATAAATTAGCTATATTTTTAATATTAACTAACTTTAGTAAAAATACTTACATATTTAAATTAAAAATATATTATATAATTAATTTCTTTTTATATTTTATTAATTAGTATAAAAATAAGCGTATTATACTTTATAATACAATTTTATAATATTATATATAAAAGGTAAATTTAGGAATATTGTATATTTTTGTAACGCTTTAAACAAAAAGTTTTTAGTTTTGCTGTAAAGCTTGTAATACAAGCTGCATATTATTTTTTTTATATAAGTTAAACATATTTAGTTATTAAAAAATGTAAAAAAAATAAAAGTATATATAAAAATCTAAGTTAATTCGCAGCTAACCCGTGTGCGCAGCTAACCCGTGTAGTACGTTATATAAAGATTATTTAAACCCCCGGATTAGCTAAAGTTAGCTTTAATAATAGTTGTACAATAATATTTATAAGTATAATAAATGTTAATAACTAAATTAGTCGTATAATATTTTATATGTTTAATACTTCTACTTTGTTCCTATTTTTACTAAAGGACGTAAACCGCTTAGAAGCGTACTTTAATAATATAAAAAACGTTATTATACAAAAAAATAAAAGTACTATTCTTATTATATATAAATAAGGATATTTATTCTTTAATATAAGCCTATATAAAGTAGTAAACTACTTTACGGAAATTGAATTGCAATAGTTATATAAACGCTTTAAACACCTTTATATACAACAATTATATAAAATGCTATTCTGCGCAGGATATAAAGTTAAACAACTAATTTTAAAAGAGATTTAGAAGTTCTACTATTACTGTTAAATATATAATAAAGTACTACGCTGCTTTAAGTTTATAATTAAAAATAATTGCAAGTTTAACTATAAAGTTATTATTAATATTGTATAAATAAAAGATTAATTGGTACTATATATAATTAATATTATAATATTATTCTAAGCAGCTACTTTTTTAAAATTCATATTTATATAAAATATTTGGAAAGTACTATATAAATACTGGATTAATATATATTAAGGACTACTTAATAACATTATATACAACTTTAGTACAAACTTTATTTTAAATAAGTTTTAAAATTATATTAAAATTATAAGTATATAATGCCGAAAAATGCTTATAAAGGTATATTAAGCAATTAGAAAAATAAAACAAGCTTACGGACTGCTAAAACGTATATATAATATACTTTAGGAAGAAATTAATATATAAATAAATAATAAGTTAATTTTGTAAATAATAATTAAAGCTTTAAATAATATAGTAGAACTAAATAGTTTTATATTAACTTTTTTTGTATTTAGTACGTACCTTTATATTAATAAGAATTTACCCCTTTTTTTAACCTTTATACAAAAAGCAGCAGTTATTTAAAAAGTAATAAAAATACTATAAAAGAATTATATAAAGGTTAAAATTAACTGTGTAATTAAGGAACGGAATAGTTCAATATTGTACAATATATTTACTTTTTTTCTATAAAGCGAAGTCCTTATATAAAGAAAAAAGGAAGGCTAAAAAGGCCTATATAAAATAAAGGCAATTAAAAACTTAAATATAATTGTTATTTTAATTAATAAACTAATTTAATTTAGGTATATATAAGTCAAACTATATTATTATACAAAAAATAATTATATAATAAATATAAAAAAAGATAATATTTAACCCGTTTAACTAACAGTTATTTAAAAAAAACACAGATAGTTAAAAAAGAAGCTTGCTACTAACTTATTATACAAAAGTTAAATAGCAAAAACCTTTTTAGCTTAAAAAGAATAATAAGCTTTAGAATTAGTAATTAAACTTTATATAAATAGAATTATTATAACTTTAAATAAACCTTTTAAAAAGTTAAATATAATAAAAATTAATAAACTTATTATATAAAGTGTTTTTAAGTTTATTATGTATAACTTAGCTATATACGGCAAGAAATACGTTTTTAAGTCTTATTTTGTATAAAAAGTAAAAAAAAAGAATATTAAGCTGTATAAGAAATTAAAACTTATTATATAAGAATATAATAATATTAAAAAAAGTATAGTATTAATATAATTACTAATAATTTAGTAAATAAATTAATAATTAATCTTTATTTTTAAACCTACTTTTATATAAAATTTTAAAATATTATATAAGCTATAAAATATTACTTAAATATATATATAATTAATAAATAAACTATTGTATAATATATTTATATATTTACTTTTAAAGCTTAAAAATAAATACTTTTTTAAAATAATTTTATAAATTGTATAACTGTTATATAGCTTAGTAAAGTTAAAGTTATACTAATTTAAAACTTATTATTAGTATTACTAAAAGAAGCTTAAAATATAAGTATTTATATATAACTTATACTTTTTATATATGTATAATAGTTTAAACACTTTTGGGATTATTAGAATATAAATAAATAATATTTTTAGTTTTACTATACTAAATTTTTTTGTATAAAAGGAAAAAAAGCTTTAACAAACTAACTTCCGTATAAAGCCAAAAAAAACCTTATTACCTAACTATTTAATTAAGTTTAATAATAAAAAGATTTTATTATATAAAAGCAATATTATATTAATTTAGAAAAGCTAAACAAAAGACTTAAAAAAGATTAACCTTTATATAAAAGGATTTACTTAAGCTTACGTTTTTTAATAAGTATGCGGTATATATATTAGTAACATATATTAACTAAAAGCTATATATAACTTTATTATAGTAGTATAAGTAGCTAAACTATAGTTATATAATGTTAAAGTATTAAATAAGCAAATTAAATAGTAAAAAAATAACTTAATAAAAGGCCTTATATTTATTCCTTTTGATTTCTATTATATAAAGCTATTTGTATTTATAAATAGTTTTTTTGCTAATAATTTGGATTTAACTTTATAGCTTGGATTTATTATTGTACTAGTAATTAAATCTTATATAAAAGATTTAATAAACCTAAACTTTAAAATTTAAAGTAATATTATATATTGGAACTTAAGCAAATATAAGCGTGTTATATAAAGTGTTTTAGTTAATAAATTGTATAATATAGTTAATAAATTTAATAATACTATTACTTTTTATATAACCTTTTAGAATATTATAAAGGTGTTAAACCTGCCTTTAATTCTAACTGTACTATACTTGAACTTAAAATCATTATATAACTATTTGGTTAAACTGGGAATAATATAGGAAAAAAGACTAATAATTAATATTATGTTTTTTTAAAAGTTGTACAAAAAAAAAGAGATTTTAGAAGTACAATAGATTAATAGGAAGGATAACCTTGCAAACGCATTTATAAAGCGTGTTTTAAACTAAGTATTAGAAATACTAGTGTTTATAAATAAATTGCTTATATAAGTAGAAACACTAGTTGAAAAACTATAAGGCTTATATATAAAAGGCTGCTTTAGCTAAAAAGTAAAGCTATTCTTTTATTAAATTCACTTTTTAAATAAATGTTATATAAAAGGATATTATAACTAAAAAGAAAGAAAGCTAGTGTTAGTACACTAGTATTAGTTGTATGTAATGTATAATACCCTTTTGTACTACTGTTTAGCTAAGCTTTAGGCTTAGTTATACAGGCGGTACTTGCTAGCAGAATTCCCTTTTTAAAAGGAGAATTCTGCGTACGAAAGTTTTACCTTTGTACTTAAAAAGTAAATAAATCGATAAACAAAAGTCATTTATTTTACTTTGTTTTTATGTGTTTTATCCCCCGTACAGTACTATATACAGCTTACTTATACTTTTTGCTTTTTAAAAAATATATTATTATATAAAGTTTTTTATATTAAAGTTAATTTTTGTAAATTATTTTATTTACTTTTTTTAAATTATTATAATTTTTTTATTATATATAATTAATTATATATTATTAAATTTTATAAAGTAATTTAGTATTAATGTTTATTTAAGCTTTATATAAAACTTAGTTTATTTAAATATTTTTTTTTTTTAATTAAAAAACTTAAAATTGTAAAACTAAATATATTATTAGTTTAAAAGCTTATAATTTTAAAATTATATAATATATTTTTAATTATTAGTAAATATAAGTTATATATAAAAATATTTATTTTTAATTACTTTTAATAATATTAATAATATATTTTAAATTAATATAGTTTTAACTTTATTAAACTATAAAGTAATTATATAATTTAAAGGATTATTTTTTTAAAATATTTTATTTTTAGCTTTTTTAGTAATTATATATAAATTATTTATATAAGTTTATTTTTTAAATATATATATATTTATATAATATTTTAAATTTTGTTTAATATTTAATAGTTTTATATTAAAGTTAGTTTTAATATAAAAAGTAATTATTAGTTTATTTATTAAATTATTAGTAATTATATAAATATAGTATTTTTTTTAATATTATTATACTTTTATATAATAAGTTTTAATTTTTTATATAACTAAATGTTTTTTTTTTAATTTTTTATATAAAATATAACTTAAATATATAAATATTTATATATTTTGCTTTATTATATTTAATTAGTTTAAATACCTTTTATATAATAAAATTATTAATTTTAGTTATATTTAATTTTTTAAATAAGTTACTAAATATAATAATAATGTTATTTTTTTAAAGTTTAATTATTAGTTTAAAATTTTATTATTTTTTTATTATATAAAAAAATACTTTTAATTATTATATATAAATTGCTTTAATTTAAAGTTTTTTATATAGTTTATTTTATTATTTTTGTATAACTTTTAGTTAAATAAATTGTATAACTTTTAAATTATTTTTTTAAGTTATTTTTTTAATTATATAATAATAAAGCTTAACTTACGTATATTAAAACTTAATTAGCTTATTAATTATATTAACTATAATATTTTGTTTTTTAATTGCTTTTATTTTATATAAACTTTTTTCTTTTTTTTTCTTTTATTAAATAAAAACTTTATTTTATAAAAAAAGTAATAATATATTATGTAATACTAGTTTGTTTTTTTAATAAATTATATAATTAACTTTTTTTTTAGTTTATTTTTTATATAGTATTTTTATTACTTTTTTAATTACTTTTATATATTATATAATATTTAAAAAAAAAAGTAAATTCTAATTAATTTATAAATATATTTTAAAAATAAATAAAGTTAATATAAAACTATTTAGTTTTACTATATTATTTAATGTTTTAATAGCTATTTATAAAATTAATTTATTATTTATATAATTATTAATTTTTATATAAAAAATATTATATATATATTTTAATAGTTTATATATTTATTTTACTTTATTAATTATTTAATATACTTTAATAAGCATTTTTTTATATAATATTCTTATTATTTATATTTAGTTTTTAAATTTTTTAAAAGTAAAATTAATTTTTAAATTATATATAATATAATTTAAAAGTTTTTAATATATATTAATTTAGTATTTATAAAATGTATTTTAAATATTATATAAAAATATTAATTTTAAAAAAATTATTATATTTATTATATATAATATTTAATATTTTTTAATTTATATAATATTTATTATTACTTTATAATTAAAATTATAGTTATTTTAAATAGTAAATTTAAATTGCTTTAGTATTTAGTTATATAATTAGTAATAATAATAAAACTTTTGGATTTTTTTTAAAGTTATTTAATTTGTTTTTTATTTTATATAACTAAGTATTTATTATAATTTTTTTATATAAAAGTATTTAAATTTCTAATATAATTTATATAGTTTTATTTTTATAAAATAACTAGTTACTTTATATAAAAGTAAATTAAAAAATAAATATTTTTATTTTTTTATATAATAATATTTTAAATATTATTAAAATATACTTTTATATAATTTATATTTTTTAGTAAAAAAAAAAATAATATTAATATATTTAAAATATAATAAACTATTATACTTAATGTGGGTAAGCTGTGTACAGTACTATACAGGGGATAAAACACATAAAAACAAGGTAAGATAAATGACTTTTGTTTATCGATCTATTTATTTTCTAAGTACAAAGGTGGAACTTTCGTACGCAAAATTCTCCTTTTAAAAAGGGAATTCTGCCGGCAAGTACTGCCTGTATAGCTAAACTTAAGGCTTAGCTAAGCAGTAGTACAAAGGGGTATTGTACATTATATATAACTAATATTAGTATACTAATATTAGCTTTTTTTTTTTTTAGTTATAATATCTTTTTGTATAATACTTGTTTAAAAAGTAAATTTAATAAAAAAATGGCCTTACTTTTTAGCTAAAATAGCCTTTTGTATATAAGCTTTATAGTTTTTTAATTAGTGCTTTTATTTATATAAGCAATTTATTTATAAATACTAGTATTTTTAATGCTTAGTTTAAGGCGCGTTTTATAAATGCATTTGCAGGGTTATTTTTCTTATTAATTTATTATACTTTTAAAATTTCTTTTTTTTTATACAACTTTTAAAAAAATATAATATTAATTATTAGTCTTTTTTCCTATATTGTTCCTAGTTTAACTAAGCAGTTGTATAATGATTTTAAGTTTAAGTATAGTATAGTTAGAATTAAAGGCAAGTTTAGCGCCTTTATAATGTTTTAAAGGGTTATATAAAGGGCAATAGTACTATTAAATCCATTAATTATATTATATAATTCATTAGCTAGAACGCTTTATATAACGTATTTATATTTACTTAAGTTTTAATGTATAATATTACTTTAAATTTTAAAGTCCAAGTTTATTAGATTTTTTATATAAAATTCAATTATTAGTACAATAATAAATCTAAGCTATAAAATTAAGTTTAGGTTATTAATAAAAAAACTATTTATAAATACAAATAGCTTTATATAATAAAAGTTAAAAAGAATAAATATAAGGCCTTTTATTAAGTTATTTTTTTATTATTTAATTCGTTTATTTAATACTTTAATATTATATAACTATAGTTTAGCTATTTATACTACTATAGTAAGGTTATATATAGCTTTTAGTTAGTATATACTACTAATATATATGTTGTATGTTTATTAAAAGATGTAAGCTTAGGTGAATTCTTTTATACAAAGGTTAATTTTTTTTAGGTTTTTTATTTAGCTTTTTTAAATTAATATAATATTGCTTTTGTATAATAAAATTTTTCCGTTATTAAACTTAATTAAATAGTTGGGCAATAGGGTTTTTTTTAGTTTTATACGGAAGTTGGCTTATTAAAGCTCCTTTTCCTTTTATACAAAGAAGTTTAGTATAGCAAAACTAAAAGTGTCGTCCGTTTGTATTTTAGTAATCCTAAAGGTGTTTAAACTATTATATATATATAAAAAGTATAAGTTATATATAAATACTTATATTTTAAGCTTTTTTTAGTAATACTAGTAATAAGTTTTAAACTAATATAACTTTGATTTTGCTAAGCTATATAACGGTTGTACAATTTATAAAATTGTTTTAAAAAAGTATTTATTTTTAAGTTTTAAAAGTAAGTATGTAAATATATTGTACAATAGTTTGTTTATTAATTATATATATATTTAAATAATATTTTATAGTTTATATAATACTTTAAAGTTTTATATAAAAGTAAGTTTAAAAATAAGGATTAATTGTTAGCTTATTTACTAAATTATTAGTAATTATATTAATATTATACTTTTTTTAGTATTATTATATTTTTATATAATAAGTTTTAATTTTTTATATAGCTTAGTATTTTTTTTTTTTACTTTTTATATAAAGTAAAACTTAAAAATATATTTCTTATTATATATAGCTAAGTTATACATAATAAACTTAAAAACACTTTGTATAATAAGCTTATTAATTTTTATTATATTTAATTCTTTAAAAGGTTTATTTAAAGTTATAATAATTTTATTTATATAAAGCTTAATTACTAGTTTTAAGGTTTATTATTCTTTTTAAGCTAAAAAGGTTTTTACTATTTAACTTTTGTATAATAAGTTAGTAGTAAGCTTTTTTTTTAGCTATTTGTATTTCTTTTAAGTAATTATTAGTTAAACAAATTAAATGTTATTTTTTTTTATATTTATTATATAATTGTTTTTTATATAATAGTACAGCTTGACTTATATATATTTAAATTGGATTAATTTATTAATTAAAGCAACAATTATATTTAAGTCCTTAATTACCTTTATTTTATATAGGCCTTCTTAGCCTCCCTTTTCTTTTTATATAAGGACTTCGCTTTATAAGGGGAAAGTAAGTATATTATACAATATTAAACCGTTCCGTTCTTTAATTACACAATTAATTTTAACTTTTGTATAATTCTTTTATAGTATTTTTATTATTTTTTAAATAACTGCTGCTTTTTGTACAAAGGTTAAGAAAAAAGGTAAATTTTTATTAATATAAAGGTACGCGCTAAATATAAAAAAGGTTAGTATAAAACTGTTTAGTTTTATTATATTGTTTAAAGCTTTAATTACTATTTATAAAATTGATTTATTATTTGTTTATATATTAATTTCTTTTTAAAGTATATTATATATACGTTTTAATAGTCCGTAAACTTATTTTATTTTTTTAATTACTTAGTATACCTTTATAAGCATTTTTTAGTATTATATACTTATAATTTTAGTATAGTTTTAAAACTTATTTAAAATAAAGTTCGTACTAAAGTTATATATAATGTTATTAAGTAATCCTTAGTATATATTAATTCAGCATTTATATAATACTTTTTAAGTATTTTATATAAATATGGATTTTAAAAAAGTAGCTGTTTAAAACAATATTGCAATATTAATTATATATAGTACTAATTAATTTCCTATTTGTATAATATTAATAATAACTTTATAGTTAAATTTACAATTATTTTTAATTATAAACTTAAAGTAGTATAGTACTTTATTATATATTTAATAGTAATAGTAAAACTTTTGAATTTCTTTTAAAATTAGTTATTTAATTTTATATTTTATATAAAATAGCATTTTATATAATTATTCTATATAAAAGTATTTAAAGCGTTTATATAGCTATTATAATTTAGTTTTTATAAAGTAGCTTGCTACTTTATATAAACTTATATTAAAAAATGAATATTTTTATTTATATATAATAAGAATAGTACTTTTATTTTTTTGTACAATAATATTTTTTATATTATTAAAGTATACTTTTAAGCGGTTTGCATTCTTTAGTAAAAATAGGAATAAAGTAGGGGTATTAAGTATATAAAATGTTATATAACTAATTTAGTTATTAATATTTATTATACTTATAAATATTATTATATAACTGCTATTAAAGCTAACTTTAGCTAATTTAAAGGTTTAAATAATTTTTATATAAAGGTTTTTTTATATATAAGCTTTTACTTATAGCTTTCTTATAATTAAAAACTTTAAAGCGCTTATATTCCAAATAATACTTTAATACTTTGTATAATACTGGTTATTAAGTACGAATTGGTTTAAAGGCTTATTTAGCATTATTATCCCAATGTTTTCTTTTATAGTAAAATGCAGGAATATACTATTTAATAAATATTATACTATTTTTTTATTATATAAAAAGGGGTTTTTTTTCTCCTTATTTTTATATAGTTTAAAATAACTTTTATACTTTATAAAATAAGCTAAAAACTCCGTTAAACTAAGCTTAGTTTTATATATTATTTTATATATATTAAAATATTAACCTTTTATATAAGATTTTTTTTAGGAAGTATAGTTAGTTAACTAATACTTTTCCTTTTAGTAAATAAAGTATTTTTTATTTGTACAAACGTTTTTTTAAAAGTAAGTATTTATATAATTTTAAATAAAGTATTGCTTTTAAGTATTTTAAAAGTATTATATAATACTTTTACTTTATATAAAATAGCGGTTAACTTGGTTATAGCGCCGGTTTATATAGTATGTATTTTTTACCTTTTATATAAAGTGTTTATTTAGTAAATTACTTTTAATTCGCAGGTATGTACAAAAGTTAAAGAAGAAGCCTTTGTATATAGGTTTTTAAAAAATAAACGCTATTTTAAACTCTTATATACTTTTATATACTTTTGTAACTATTGTACTAAAGTGTATTTCGTTTACGTATTTTGTACTAAGTATTTTTTGCACTTTAAACAACTTATTAATTATAATTTCTAGTACTTTATATAAAGTACAGTCCTTTTCTTATTAATATGTTTATATAAAAGTAATATTCGTTTAGTTTATTTAATATTAATTATAGTTTATAACTATATTAAAATATAAATTTATAGTATTATATATTTCTTTTTATATATAATTAGGTTTAATATAGTATATATAGTAGTTTTTTATACAATTAGTAAAAATAGTTAGAAATACTATATAGAACTAATTTTTTATAATTTCCAGCTTTTAGTAAAAATTTATAAATTATTGTACTTTATTATATAATAAATTATACAGCTTTTTAAAGTAGTTCCCGTTTTTCTACTAGGTTTTTAGGAATACTTAGTATTTTATTAAAAGAATGACTTTGTTTTAAATATTATATGTAGGGGGGACTTAAATTTGGGATATAGCTATTCTAAAATTTGGTATTGTATGAACAATTAGCTGTTTAAAAGTTTACAAGGGATATTAAAAAACTAAATATTCTATTATTAGTTGAAAATGCGGTATATTTCCGGATCGTACAATAAGATTATTACTTAAAGCAAAGAACTAGTAATGTTTAATTAAAGGGAGTACTTTTTAAAAATATGCTTTTAGTTTTAAATTATTGTACAATAGTATATTCTTTTAAAAAAGGGGTTTTCTTTAGGGTTACGTATAAAAGTCTTCCTAAAATTATAATTATATTTTAAATATAAAAATAATAAGGCTTTTTTGTTATATAGGTATGTTTTAGCTTATAAGTTACTAATTTAAAGTAAAAAAGGTTTATTATTATATAATGCTTTTTATTTTTAAAAAAATAAGTAGTATTTAAAATTTTTGTATAAGGAGCTAAGGTTTATATATAAAAACAAATTTACTTTTTATTAGTTATATAATGCAGTTTCTTTTAAAGTAAAAAATAGGCTTTTAATTTAAAATACTTTTTATATAAATTATATTATAGATTTGTATAATAATTTTATTATTAATTTATTAAAGGGTTTGAATTCTAGCTAGTTTAAAGTCTTTTAATAGGTTTTTTTAGAAATTTTAAAAGTTGTACTAATTTTTTTTATACTTAGTTAAAAAATATACAGCTTATATATTTATATTCTTTTAAATTGCTATATAAGGATTATATAGAATATTATTGTATATAAAAGGGTTGATTTTTCGTTGTACGTTAGTTAAAGGAATACTAGTAGCTTTTAAAACTTTTTCTATAATAGGTTTATAAAAGAAGTTAAAAAGGTGGACTAAAAGCTGTTCCTTAAAAGGTTTAGCATTTTTATACAACTATTTTGGGCAGCTATTTTATAATTAACCGTTATATAACATTATAGCAAATATAAAGGATTTAATTATAAGGCAAACTTTTATACAATTCGTATAATAATAATTAAAGTAGTATAATTATACGCTATTAATTATACATTTATATTTAAGTTAATTTTAGTACATAAAAAGGTAATTAATCTCTTTATTTTATTAGTACTGCCGAAGAATAAAATATAATATAAAAAATATAGTTTTTAAAGTACTAAATATAATTCTGTTTTTACTTAGCTAATTTGTATTTTTAAGCTAGAAATACTAATTAGTATAAGTAAGCTGTATATAGTACTATACAAAAAATAAAACACATAAAAACAAAGTAAAATAAATAACTTTTATTTATTAATTTATTTACTTTCTAAGTACGAAAGTAGAACCTTTGTACGCAAAATTCTCCTTTTAAAGAGGGAATTTTGCCGGCAAGTACCGCTTGTATAGCTAAGCCTAAAGCTTGGCTAAACAGTAGTACGAAAAGGTATTGTACATTATATACAACTAACACTAATGTACTAACACTTAAGTTATTTATAATTTATATAATATTAATTAACTTTTTAGTTTTATTACTTTTAAAACTAATTTTTATTATATTTGGAGTTTAATTAACTTTTATATAAAAGTTAAACTTTATATATATTTTTAATTATACTTTTTTTATTATTAAAAAGTTTAATATATTAATGTTTTATAGTTTTTTTTAATATTTTATATAATAATAATTATATAATAAAAACTAATTAATAAGTTTATTAGCTATATAATTTTAAATATTTTTACTTATTATATAATATAAAAAAGTATTATTTATTAAAAACTAAGTTATTATTTTTTTATATTTATAATTAAAGTTTTTTTTTTTATTTAACTTTAAATATTTTTTATATTTTATTAAATATATTAAAAAATTTTTAAATAAAAGTGTTTTATTAAAGTAAATTTTATATAAAGTAAAATACTAGTTTTTTATATAAGCTTTTTTTTTTAATATATATTTTATTAATTAATATTTTTTTTATAATAAATAAAGTATTTTTTATTTATATAAAAAAATAAAAAAATATTATTTTATTAGTTTTATTAATTAAAATATTTTATATTTAAATTCTTTATATTACTTTTTATTTAATTAGGTATATAATACTTTTAAATATATTTTTAGTTAATAAAATATATATTTTTTTTTTGTTAAACTAAATAAAACGTTATACTGTTTATTATTATATAAAAATATATATAAAAATTTATAAAAAATCTTTTATATATAAGTTTTTAAATAATTAAAGTTATTACTAATTTTAGTATTTTATAGTATATATATACTACTATTATATTTAATTAAACTTTTTTTTAGTAATTTAAATTAAAAATATATTATATTTTTAATAGTTTATTAATTATAAAGTTAAATACTTTATATAATATTAGTTTTAAATTCTTTTTTTTTATTTATATAAAAGTAATTATAATTTAGTTTACTTAATAATAATTATAATTTATATTAATATTAAAGTATATATTTATTATATAATAAATTTTTTATTATATATAATTTAATTTAATATTATAAATAAAATAGTTTTTTATACAACTTTAAAAAATAAATAAAAATATAATATAATATTAGTTTTTTATAATTTTTAACTTTTAATATATATTAATAAATAATTTTACTTTATTATATAGTAAATTATAAGGTTTTTTAAAGTAGTTTTGCTTTTTTTTTTAAGTTTTTTAAAAAACTATATACTTTTTTAATATTATTACTTTATTTTATATATTATATATTAAAAAAATATTAATATAAAAATTAATTTTTACTAAATTAAATATTATATAAAAAATAAATGTATATTATATAAGCTTTTAAAGTTTATAAAAAATAAAGTATTTAATTATAAGCTAGTAATTTAGTTTATAATTATTTTATATATTAGTTTTTAATAAAAAGTTAATAAATATATATTATTTAATAATTAATTATATATTTAAAAGTTAAAATTACTATATAAACTATAATATTTATTTAATTATTATATATAATTATTAATTAAATATAAATAAAACTAAAGTTAACTAATTAATTATATAATTAATTAATTTTTTTTGCTTTATTTTTTAAAAAATATAGCTATTTTATATAACGTACTACACGGGTTAGCTGCGCATACGGGTTAACTGCGCACTAATTTAGATTTTTGTACGCACTTTTATTTTTTTTACATTTCTTAATAACTAAATATATTTAACTTGTATAAAGAAAATAATATACAGTTTATATTATAAGCTTTATAGCAAAACTAAAAACTTTTTATTTAAAGCGCTATAAAAATATATAATGTTTTTAAATTTACTTTTTATATATAATATTATAAAATTGTATTACAAAGTGTAATATACTTATTTTTATACTAATTAACAAAATATAAAAAGGAATTAATTATATAATATATTTTTAATTTAAATATATAAGTATTTCCGTTAAAGTTAATTAATATTAAAAATATAGCTAATTTACTATTATATATATATAATATATTTTTAATTAGTATTAATTAAGCTTTAACTTTTATATAATAATAATTTAATATTTATATATACTTTAATTATTAAATTAATTATTAGAAAATTTTATATAAAAATCCTAATATATACTAAATATAGTTTACTTTTATATAAAATATAATTACTATTTATAGTATTTTAAAAAAAAATATTTATAATTTTAATAAAATAAGCTTTATAATAAGCAAAATATTATTTAAAATAGTTATTACATTATTTAACTAATATAAAAAACTAAAATTTATATAATAAAGTAATTAAAAATAATTAATAATTATTTAAACTATTTTTTTATATAAATATATAATATTACTATATATTATTTTAATAAAGCTTACTTATTTATTATTTTAGTATTTTAATATTAATTTACTATATAAATAGAAAATTACTATTATAATTAATAATTAAACTATAAATAAAAAAAGTTTAAATTAAATAAAACATTTTAATTAATATATAATTTATTATATAAAAAGTATTTATTACTTTTTAATTTTAAATAATTATAAAAGCTATTATTTAATTAATTTTAAAACTTATATTAAAAATTACAAAATTATTATACTTTATATATTTACGTATTTATTATATAAGCTTTAGCTTTTTAATATTAGTTATTTTAGCTTTTTAAAACAAGTATATAGTAAAGCAATTAATAAACTTATATAATTAAATATTATATATATTAATAAAATTAGCTTTTTTAATACATTTTATTAAATATTTAAAGCTTTAATAACTAAAAGTAATATTTAAAAAGGGTTTAAAAGTACTAGCTTTATTTTATATAACTTAAAATATATTATTTTTTAGTTTATAATAAAAAAACTTATTAAAATATTATTAGGATTATTTTATAAGCTTTATATAAAACTTAGTAATTAAAAGTTAAAAACCTTATATAATAAAAAAAATACTGAATAATAAGCTTAATTTATTAAAAATAAAGTTATATAGTATTAAAATAGCTTTTTAATAACTATTTTAAATATAATTAATTTAATTATAAAAAAAATAAGTATATTAAAATATTAAGTTATACTATTATAAACTAAAATAGCTAAGCTTTATAAAGTAAATTATAAGCTAAGCTAATATTGCTATATAAAAAATAAACGTTTATAAATTAAAGAATTATTTATTATATAAAAAAATTAAAATTAAAAAGCTAAAAAAGCTATTAAAAAATAAATAATTAAAGAAGTACAAGTAAATAGTTATTATATAAAAAGTAGTACTATATAAAAAAAATACTGTAGAATTTGTAGTAAACCTGGATATAATACGTATATATATTAAAACAAAGTAGAAATATTTAGTAAAAGCAAATTTAAATAATATAAATTAATTTTTTATATTGTGGTTAAGTTATTTTAATTTTATATACAAAAGTTCAAAAAAGTGCGTAGCTAATTTGTGTGCGCAGCTGACCCGTGTAATACGTTAATTTATACTAGTTTTACTAAATAATTTCTAAGCTTTTTAAATTAAATACCGTTTTTTACTAATATATTTAATAAAATTTAATATATTATATAATTTATTTTATAAAAGTTTTTATATTTTTAATTATTAAAGTTATTTATATATATATTTACTTATTATTTAAATATATATTTTATATAAAAGTATTTTATAATATAATATATAAAATATATATTTTATTACTTTTTTATTATACTTTTTGTTTGAATGGAGTTGCGTACGCGGAGCGTACGACTTCCAAGGTGGTGGACATACGAATCTTTGTTCACTATGCCACACTAAGAAAAGGAGGAAAAACCAGTCGTACAACAGAGGAGTGGGAAGCTCCTCTTTTAAGCCCTTCCGTACAAGGGTAAGAGACCTGATTCGTACTAGGTTTGGAGACCTATTAGTCCGATCCTTCCTATACGAATTGCGTTGCAACCAACACAGTAATACTGTTCTAACACTAAGAAAAATCTCTTTTGGTTACAACCTGGCCTATCTCTAAGTTGTACAACAGTAAATACAAAATGCGCTTCGTACGCGTAGCATCCAGCCAAAGAATAAAAACCCATACTTCCCAACCTAAGAAACCTACCTTGTACGGTACGCAATCCGTACAAGAAACGAAGGGTATTGCAACCCTCTCCCTATAAGAAAGAGCCTCCGTCAAAGCTCCTTTATATAAAGGAGAGGTTAGGTGCCCTCTCTCCAAGAGGGAGAGAAGGCTTTCTCTCCCTATTGCACGGAGAGGCTTTCGTCAAGGGCTCCGTACAACAGGGAGTAATACTCCCTACTCTCCTGTCTAAGGCCTCCGTTAAGGCCCCCTAAACAGGAGAAAGGGAGAGGCCCTCTTACGTACGTAGGGACCTTCGTCAAGGTGCCTCTGTACAAAAGGGGGCCCGAATATATAAGGTTTATTGTACGGCTTACGTACAATAGACAGGACTAATTGGTGTTGCTTAGCCTAGTATGTGCGGCAACAGCGGTCGGGTGCTGTCTAGTTATTTGTACAGCAGGTAATTAAGGGTGTCGCTTAGCCTAGTATATGTGTGGCAACGGCGGTCGGAAAGGGGTGCCGTTTGGTTATTCGTATAGCGGGTAATTGTATTGTCTTACAAAGTGTACAACAATGATTATCAGTAGCAGAATTGCCTGCCATTAGTTCTTCGTTATACGAAAGCCTTTTACTAATTAAGGGGTTACTTCATCGTGTACAAAAGAATTAATCTCTTTTTTAGTCGCCAGTCACTTAGTTCCTAGGCATAAGCGCATAACAGCTAAAAAAGGGCAATACAGGAATCCCGCCTACTATAAGGACTAACCCGTTATTATTTATAGCTAATTTATATTTAAATAGCGTATACTCAAACACTAATTAGTGTTTGAATAGAGTTACATACGCGGAGCGTACGACTTCTAAAGTGGTGGACATACAAATCTCTGTTCACTATGCTACACTAAGAAAAGGAGGAAAAACCAGTTGTACAACAGAGGAGTGGGAAGCTCCTCTTTTAAGCCCTTCCGTGCAAAGGTAAAAGACCTGATTCGTACTAGGTTCGGAGACCTATTAGTTCGATCCTTCCTGTACGAATTGCGTTGCAACCAACACAGTAATACTGTTCTAACACTTTTAAAATTAGTTATTTTATTATTATATATTATATTATTAATATATTTTTAAATTATATTTAAAAATAAACCGGTTTTTTTACTAATTTTTTTATATAATAGCTATTACAACTAATTAGCTTTTAAGCTTATTAGTTTATAAAAAATCTTTTTAATTATAATTATTATATAATAATTACTATTTAGTTTTATAATATAATAGCTATAATTAGTTATATTTTATTTAATATACGTATTTTAATATAATTAATATATAATAAATAGTTTAATTAATAATAAAGTTGTTTATTATTAGTTTTTTTTTGTTTAAAAGCCTTTTACTAATTAAAAAAGTTATTATAATTATATTAATAAAATCTAATTTTTTTTCTTTTTATTTTACAAAAGCTTTTTATTAATTAAAAAAGTTACTATAATTATATAATAATAATTAAAAATTAATACAAAAGTTTTACTTATTTTAAAAACTAACTCGTTTTTTAACTTTACTAATTTATATTTATTATTACAAATACTAATTAGTATTAGTAAAACAATATATAATAACTTAATACCGCATATTTAATGTAGAAATAACGCTAAAATAAATATATATTATACGAATATTTATTTATATCGAAGGAAAAGGGAGGAAAGTTGGATCCTGTGTTGTACAACAAAGTTTTCTCCTATTGCACGCTAGGCCCACTAGATTACATAATAGTGTAGTACGTAAGTACGTACTGTAAAACAGAGCGTTACAGCCAAACAGAACACCAGGGTTCCAACATAAAAATTAAATTACCAGGTTTGGTATGGCAATTACTATAAAAAGCTTAGTTTCTTTACAATTAGTTAGTAGAACGGCATCAGTATAAGTCAACCCGACTCAAGTGTTGTTCAAGGGTGCTGGCGGGGTAAGCCATTACTTACATATTCACTACAACCGCGCCGCAGTTAGATAGTAGACACGGCCTACTGCACAAAATAGTTATGCGCGTCTGACCCGACATTGTTTCAGTTCCAGCTGGTGGGTGAGATGGCGTTTGGATCAACTGTGGGTTCAATAGTCTTATTACGGCGTATACAGCGGGGCTGAATAAGGCATCTTGTTATAAGGACCGCCAGATTCTAGATATCAAGCCCGATAAAAACCAGGCATTATGTGATTCGCATTCTTAAAATATTTGTGATGACGTTGATATTTTGGCGGCGACTCGAAGCGATAGTCTTGCAACGGTGTCAGGTTCAACGTAGACACCTAGACTAGACTCCGGGATCAACCGGGAGCGCAGTTGTATCTAGGTGAGAACCGCTAGGCTAAGAGCAAGTCATGAGTGGGCGAGGTATACCCAAACTAACAACGTCCTCGTCTTTGATAACCGTTTGCCGGCCAAGACTTTGCCGAACTGCAGGTCGAGGCTGACTTGGTGACTTCATCCCGCTACTGGCGGTTGCCCATCATACCAGTGTGGGTACACTAACTGCTGCCTTAGCAGGTATGTCAATTACGCATTTCAGGCTTCTCTGACGGGGTTTGGTAGTTGAGTAGTCCGGTGCCATGCGCACAACGGGCGGCTTCTTGATGGGAACAGTGGGCGACCGTATCTTCTAGACTCGATAAAATAATGCCCCCAAGATGAGATAAGTTTGGCAGTATAGTTGCTAGAACTCATGACATGGAAAATTCAGTCTGGATAAAGCTCGCACCGTGAATAAGGGTTTCCCACAAAGGCTTTTATAATCTCTTGTAGGTTCCTTGCGTTCGTCATGAAGCTAGCATTGAATACCCCGAGGGGATAATAGAATAGTCCGCAACTCTTGCTGTGTGTCTCTGTGAGGCCTAATCTGTCCTGCGCGTCGTGGTATAACTGGAGTCATATGTGGCTAGAAAATACTCGAAATTGTTGAAAGCCCGGGCATTATTCTGAAGATAAGGTCTCGGTCCCGCTGGAGAATTGTTAATTGATGATGGGGAGGACGGCGGGCCGTCTGCAGGACACTGGAATTCAATCCTCTTGGTCCCGAGCCGGTCATGGACACAAGGCAGTACGCTCCTTGCTTTGTTTCTTAGTCGTCGGGCGACAACTGCAATAGCCTGGAAATACAGTTTTGTTTTGCCTGTACACGTGGGCGGAAGTCCTTCGAGGCTGACTTGAACCTATCCACTCTTACAAGCTAGATGCACAATAGACGGCGTGAGACACCGCATAGCTTATATCATCGATATAATAATTTGGTCGCCTTGGATAAGTCACCACTACTGGACTATCTAAACCTGCTACGGGGTTAGTATCTGGTTTTATGAATGGACGTTTGGTGGGTTCGTACAACAGGCATTAACTCATATATAACAGACATATCCGTACCTTGGGATGGCTCACAGAGCAATGGCGGCTGTAGATTATATAGACTCGGGATGTCCCTTTCGTGGTCGGATGCAATTATGGGATGATCATCTGATTCTCTAACTTCCTTGATACCCCGATCGCGAAAAGAGAAAAAGAGGGATATGAAGGCAGGAGAAATGTGGTTTTCCAATGAACTTGCCCAGTTCAGCTGCATTGGTATTGATCAGTGGCATAACCGGGAGTTATATCAGGCACTCATATAGCTTTGGTAGTCCACAAGCTCCGACGACTCATGTGAGTAGTCTTGGTTTGGGAGGGGGGGGGTTCAATGACAGTTCTGACACCTACCGAGTAGAATGCGCGCGCGGCGTAGTCCGCTCTCTGAGGAAAGGTAGTGTGGATGCATCTCAATGCGAAACACGGTTGTCGGCTCCTACTGCTTCCCGGAGTCTGGCTAGGCGGCCGGCCATCCAGTCTCTCTGCCATGCCTCAATCTTGCCGCCCAGTATTGTGCAGGTTGCAGGGTCGAGAAGAAGCATACCTCGAGCAAGGATAGCGCCCCTTTTCAGTATAATTTTCTCGCCGATGGTTAGGGTGCCAATAGCAATCTTGTCGATACGCTTCAGCTCTAACCCGTATAGCTTCTGGCCTTTGCAGTCCTGTAGCACGAGGCGATGAGTGGCGGCCTTTGTGACGGCAAGGGGAGCAGTGGCGGAGCGAGCAGAGCCGCCTCTACTGGGCAAGCCCGGTCGTTCAGCACCAACAGCAGTTGATGCGGTAGCGTAACCATCGGAAGCAAAGTCTTCTTCCTCGTCACCAGTAGGAAGACGTATAATCTCTCGGCCCTTTGTTTGCTCTCCTCTCGCAATGGCCTCGAGCTCCTCGACCTGCTCCCACTTACTTTTGGACAGGTTCTCGATATCGAGCACCTGAACCGGTATATCCCAAGTAAGCTTGACCTCCTTTACCTCGGGGTTGCTGGAGTTGGGCGGGAACGCAGGCGAAGGCGAGTCAAAGAGAGCAGGGTTAGTCAAGTCGGCAGCTAGGAAGCGTGTTTTTACAGTCGCGACAAGAGCTGGCAGGGGAGGCAATGGGTTCCGGTTGGGCATGGCAGTCTTTATCCAGGCCACCGACAGGCAGGGCAGGCCCTGGCTCTGGAGAGCAGAACGGATCTGGGCTGGCAAGTCCATCTCGGCGGGAACGAGGCGCAAGATGTAAGCGGCTCCTCACCCTACAGGTCCATCGACTGTTTCTGATATAGACACAGCTATGCAGGTAGGTGTGTTGAGAGAAGAAGACAAAAAAGTACCGGTTGTCTGAGGTTCCAAGGCACGCCTACCTCGATAGCTCTCGACAGCTAGCGCCACGGTGGCTTAGCCCCCGGTAATATGACCCTAGCTCAGCTTGCCCCCTGTAGAGGAGGGGAGAGTGCACTGTAGAGGCACCTAGTTCCAGCAGGTCTACATATCACCATGCACTCAACGCATTCATACGACACGCTTGCTCCCCAATCGCTTCAACAATTCTGTTGCTATTCTCCGGACTCTTAATTTCGCGTCCCGCTCACAGTCCAACCGGGAATCGTTCGCAATGTCTACAATCGCCAGTCCCCGTGAGCCGCGGCGTCTTAACTCGCTAACGACGCCCACTTCATCCACGCGCCCCAGCCTCGACAGCGCCCGATCACCCGTATCGTCGCCGAACCCAAACGGTTCTTTATCAGCACCCAATGCGAACCCAAGGCGGGGCCGAGCAGCCCTGCGTGAGTACTATAACTTACGTAAAGGTGCGTCCGCCGGTACTGCTACGCCGCCTCAAGTCGAGGTGACCGATGCCGCCGGCGAGGCAGGGCCCCATGAACACTCGGAGGTGCCCCCAAGCGAAATGGACAAGGAGAACTTCGATGCCGACACCTTCGTGAAGAAGGCTCTGACTGAGAATGGAATGCAAGACCTCCTGCGCTTATATACCCGAGTCCTGGGCGAAACCCGAGCACTGGACGCTGAAAAGAAGGCTCTGGTATATGATAATTACAACAAATTGATCGCTGCTACCGAAACCATACGCAAGGTGAGTCTCATAATTTCTGTCTCCTAACTAAAGTTCCCTGTCCCAATCCCATTCAGAATGAACGAGCTATCCATGGGCCGAATTGGGGGTGCTAAATAGAATTAGATGCGAACGAACATGGACCCCTTGAATCCAATGGCTTCGACTCTCGATCCTGCCATCGCAAAAATATATAACCAAGCCTGCGAGATACGAGACGCAATACGGAAGTCTGTACCAGAGCCCACCGAAGCCACCAAGGCAGCGGACGATGCTTGTCAGAGAAAACTCCGAACCCGACAATTGGCCATCGAAGTTCTTGACACGCCCAACAGGGTACGTGAACTCGTAGCTGAGGGCCGATTAGACGACGCCAGAAAGGCCTGGGAGATGCCCAGGAAGCTATTGCTTGTCTGGAAAGGGCAGGGCGTCGGTGGCAGCGATGTAGACGAATGCATAGCAGACGGCGATGCAGCAGTTCGCGGCGAGCCAAGTAAAAGGAACTGGCGAGAAATTCATAACTCAGACGCCAAAGATTGAAGCACCCGACATGAAGGGTTTGAAATCTATTCAAGCGCCTTGGACAGGATGAGGAGCGCCCGTGACAATTAGCAACATCTCGGTCGCAAACACCTGGGAACGCGGTTTATTGCGGTCGGACTTGGCGCCTACGGCTTTCGAGGAATCGGATTGGGAAACTCCGTTCTCACCCCCTGAATCAGCAGCTCAGCCGCGGGTAACTATTACATCTGCCTAGAGCCAATCGCGCTACACCCTCAGGCCAGGTCTCGCACGTCAATGATGTCGAACGGATCCCGGTCCGCACTACTCGCGAGTACAAGCACGTTGCTATAACCCAAATCTCTAAGCTGCGCCTCAAGTTGGGGCTTGAGCCTCTGCTCTAGGAACTTCCTCTCAGAGTTGCTGTGGAAGCACGTAACCACGATCTGGCCAAGCTGCGTATGTCGAAGAGCATAATGGTGGGCCATCTCACCAGTAACCAGGACCTGTGCGTCGGTATTTTTGAGGACATCCGCACCGGAGCCGGCACAAACCGCAATCTTGGTAATGATCTGGGTCTTGGTAAGATCGTTTAGCGCCGGGGGAAGGGCAACCATCATGTATTTCTGTCCGCCAATACCGGCAGAGAGGCGCTTCAGGAGAGTCTGAAGAGTGATGGACTTGCTTAGTTCGAAAACGCGCCCATATCCTACATCTTGACCCTGAAGGCTTTGAGGTAGAGGCCTGGATATAGGCTCAGCTACTGATCTCTTCACCTCTTGGTCTCCAGCGGCCAAGATGTCGCAGAGCCAGTCGTTCAACCCCCCAACGGCAGCATCAACAGCTGTATGCGGACAGTATACTGATATCCCCGCCACTACCAGTCGGAGAAGTTGGGTCTGAATAGGGTCCTTAGTAGTCAAGGATTTCAATGGCCTGAAAATGACAGGGTCTATAGTTTGTTGTTAGCAGAGCCTTCGCATTTAAACTACGACGGAGTGGGCCATACGGTAGCAGACAATGAAATTAGCACCCTTTTCCAAGGCCTCGTCCACCACTGTCCGTGTCAAATCATTTGTGAGGAGCACGGTTGGGCGTGAGTTACTGGCTCGTTCTGTGAAAGATGGAGCCTGGTCCAGAAGTACTGGATTGAGTGTCAACTTGACTCATTCACAGCTGACTTGTCACCCAAGCATGGATGGTTTTTTGCTTACAACCCGTGTTATCCCATGACTTATCTGCAAGCTCTTCAGGATACCTTGATCAGATAGTCAACAGGTGTTTTCTTTAAGAAAGGGGTTCTCACTGGGTGCCTGGCTCACAAATTCCTCATGGCCTGGACCACGGCACCACTAAAAGACGTCCCAGCCATGGTATCTATCCCGCTGCAGCCCAGTGTTGTCTTTTTGGTGTTAAATATGAAGTTGCGCCGCCACGAGAGACGCGGTAGAGCGCTGGCTCGGACAGATACGGGAACCGAGAGGAACGATGCAGGCCGTGATAGCAGGAGTCGTCGTGAAGCCAACATTCCGCACGTTTGCACATGCGAGCAGGTTAGGTCCGGTGGAATCAGGGCCTGGGCCAATGCAGCGAAGTCAACAAGCAGAGGCACCAACCAGACACACAGGAGTGACGCAAAAACTGGACCCAGCAAACACGATGCCGTGAGGTCACTCTATCTATACTAGTACATAATCTTAGGTAGGTACCTAGGTACCTTAGTCTAATCTATCGATAAGCCGCAAGCTCTAGGTAGGTACCCCCAGCAGACTACCTAACTACATCATGGCGGGGCAGTTGCGAGATCGCATCGCATCGCATCGCATCGCATACAGCACCTCCGTGACCACAAATTCACACAAACCACACACACAGAGCCGCAACAATGGCTGCCTCAACGTCCATAACAGAAGACTCTCTAAAGAGCGCCCTTAAGGAGCGCCTAAAAGCGACGCATGTAGAAGTCACAGACATGTCGGGTGCGCACCTCCCTCCATCCCCTCCCCCACCTCCGTCTTCCTCCCCCCCCAGCCCCAGCCATCCATCCATCCCCCCCGACAAAGCCCGACGAAGCGGGTAGGCTGACGCCTTCGGAATGGAAACCAGGCGGCTGCGGCCAGTCCTTCACCTCGCTCGTCGTCTCCCCCGTCTTCGCGGGCCAGAACAGCCTGAAGCGCCACCGGACCGTCAACGCCGCCCTGCGCGACGAGATCGCCGCCATCCACGCCTGGAGCGCCAAGTGCCAGACCCCCGAGGAGTGGGAGCGGGCGCGCGCCAACAGCGCCGCTTCCGCGTCTGCGTCGTCTGCGCCGGGGGCGGCGGGTGAGCCGCATCCGCCCCTCGACGGCACGGTCGGGGGCAAGGTGGACGGTGTGAACGCTTGAGGGGACCGGGCCGTGATATGGGACCATTAGGACGAAAATAAGAGGGGGATAAGTGCAGAGCCGAGATACCATGGGAAGGGGAGAGAGGGGGGTTGGGGGCAGGGCCTTGTGCTTGAGAAGAGGACTGGACACAGTCATCTTGGAGCTATATCAGGAACATTGACGGCACAGACACATCCCCGAGTCACGGGCGTCAAGTCAGTTACATGTAATTCATGGGCATAAAGAGGTGACTGGGCACGGAAACAAGACTCTGATTCCACACTTCTTATATCTATATAGTCAGCCTAGGCATATATCTGCTGCGTCCTGCGTTGACGACGGGGGGCGTAGCCAGTCTTGACATTACAGGATAGATATCCCATGCCCCGCTATAATAAACTATTTTGGTTTCCACGAATTTTTCTCTAAAGACGCCAATTGCCATCGCTCCGGAACCAGTAGCTCGTCCGTCCGTCTTCACTCCCTCTGCCGATCCAACAAGTCACCCCCCTTCACGGTTCAACATCGCGCCATGGATTATAATCTATTCCTGGGGACTGGCCCAGCTTCGTCTAAAAGAGGCCCAGCAAATCGTCGTTAGCGTTCTTCTGTTGATCTTGGCTGCCATGCCCAAGCTGTGCAGATGCCGGGGGAGGTTGGCTTGACCCGCCCAAATCCAGCCCGGCGAACCCGTTCATTATATCATTCGCGCCACTGGGTCCCGTGGTACTATTCTGAGCTGGCGGCGGTGCATCAAACAAGCCCATCATGTCGGCCATGCCACCAGACTGGCCACCGGCGCCCGCGGGACTGGCCACGCGCTCAGGGGTAGCACTCGCCGAGTTCTGTTCTTGGGAAGCCGGCGCAGCACCATCGAAATCGATGTCCAGCAGGTTCTCGATGTTGCTCTGTTGCGGTGCACCGTTCTGAGCGGCGGCCACGGAAGCGGCAATGGGGTTTTCGGCGGCATTTTGTCGCTGTTCCTGAATGGCGGCGCGTTGGATTTCGTCGGCGCCGAAGCGGCCTTTGCCCACAAACGACTCCGGCGGCTTGTGGTATACCGACGCCAGAGTGGACAGCTCAGCGAGTAGCTGTTCTAGCAAAGCAGGGGGCAAGCTAGTCATCGTTGTGGAGATTGCCGGTTTCTGTGACAGAATGATGTTCTAGAAAAGAGTTAGTTTAACAGCCCATTTCTGAAAAAAGTCATGTTGGTGTTATACCTTTGCAACGTCCAGATCGCCAGACAAGAGGCGCCAGTAGACATAGGCTCGGTCCCGGATGTCAGGGTTATCATTTTCTGCAGTCGCTGCTTGCAGAACCTTCTGTACCAAGCCTTGATTGTTGCTCGGCTTCTTCAAAAACAGCTTCACAACCGCGGTCAATATCTGCAACTGTGTCTGTGTAAATTCTTCCATGAACCCATCCACAAAGCTTGCCAAAATTTCGTCCGCGTTGTTGATCTTTTCCGCGTATTCTCCAACGATCCATATCAATGCACCACGCGCATCTGGTTCGTCAAGTTCGTCAATATGGTTGCATAACGTCGGTATGACACCTTCATAGCCAGGATATTTTCGCAGGATATCTTTGATTACCACAATGACCTCTTGTACCACGTAGTTTACCTTTGTAGCGATAAGATCCAGTAGAGCATTGACGCATTTCTCGCTTGCGCTCTCGATCTTAATGGCGACCTGACCAATAGCCTTGACCGCTCGCCGTACGAAATCCATGTCAACTTCGAGGGCATACTCTTTTAACTCCGCTAGTAATTGTTCGTAATTCTTGTCATTCGCTATCCTGACCATTATTTCAAGCTTCTCTAGCTTGAGATACGGTGGATCGTTGTATTTGCAAAAGAACACCCTGAGTTCTTTACTGAGAATGTCCGGTTTCGCTTGAAGTAGTAGATCTATGTTCCTAAGGGCAACATATTGAACTTCAGGGGCAGAAGCAACAAGTGTAACTGTCCATGTCAGCTCTTGATCCCTCTGACTTAAAAGAGTCAACCCTACCTAAAGGCGGCGCCATCTTCTTCAGATACTGCCGCACGAGATCAGGATTGATAAGCTTCATATGGCTGAAAACAACCTTGACGGCAGCTAGCACAACGCTCGGGTTGACATGTTGAAATTGCGGCGCGACCCTCTCGCAGATATGCTCGGATTCTTTGACATCTTGAGGGGGATAGTTGGCGAGCGTTGAGAGAATGGTGACGCGGCCCCATTCCGTGCATTCATTCAACGCCATCAACAGCTTTTTTAGCGTTTGAGGGGTGATCACCAATGCTCTGGTCTCGGGGGCCGTCTCGGCTATCTCTGCCAGGGCTTGTACGGAGTTCGCAACCACCATCGGGTTAGAATCCCCAATCAGCTCCTGCAGGGTCTCGAGGAAACCGTTCTCGATGCACATGCTCGGGTTCAGGTCGAACAGTTTTGCAACACATATCGCCGCAGTCTTTCGTACGTATGGCGATTCGTCTCGTAATGTTTTCCGTAAGGGCTCCTCCATGTAATCTACCATCTTGTCCACCCTGATACAGCCCATCGTTCGGACGGCTAGCGCTCGTATGAGGGGATTCGGGTCTTCAGAATCCTGCACAAATGTATTGACGGCAAGAATACATAAATCAGGGTGTGACTTTGCGTAGTTCCTAATCCTCTTGTCAGCGCACAAAGCAACACATAGCGTCGCCAAGTTCCTCGCACAGAGACCGAGGGTGCTCACATTAGGTACAGATAGACAAGCTTTTTCTGGTCCAGATCACCCGTCGCGATGTTTTTAAGCACATCCGGGAACAGCTGAGATACGTCCTTGCCCAGAGTCATGGCCATGATGGTCTTCTGGATGCTCTCTTTCCTCTCCCAGGCGTATTGGGACACCAGCCCGGCCCGCAGCTCGAATGTCTCGCCCTTCCTCGGCGGCGCAAATGCACCTCGAATGCGGTTGACCGCCATCGTGTAATGACTCTCGGGTCTCGGGGTCTGGGTTTACGTGAGCTCGCCGTCGGAAGGGGCTGCAGTGCGGTGGTAGATCGGCGGACTGGGAGAATCAGGGGCCCCTTCCAGGGCTTAGTGCGAGGACATCCAGGTGCTGTACAGTTGGGCTCTATTATCGTATGGCAATTTCGGGGGCCGCGAAGTGTCGTCAGTCAGAAGGAGAGGCAGTCTGGAGATTGAGAGGAATATTGCGATGGGAGAGGAGGTTGTTGCTGTTGCTGATTCGCAGCCTACCGGTACACTGCCGACGTAGCCACCCTGCGAGCCACCTGAATGTTGAGGGCGTACAGCTGTCGCCTATCACCTAGGCCAGAGTCCAATCCAGCCACGACGAATGCCAAAGTGGGCCCCAGCCCCTGAGCATCCATCCCACCAGCCACAATCAATCAAAGAGCCTCAACGGCAACCTGCCCTACCCACGGTGCTCTAGGTTACCTCAGGCTGATCTTGGGCGAGAGCCTAGATCTGTTACCTAACTACAAAAAAGGCCCTTCTGTTCTATGCCACTTCCAAATACAGGTGCACATGGTAAGTTGACCGGTTCCGCCAGATGTATGGCTCAACCAAACCAACATGTACTCACGCGTTCATTAAACCAGGCCAACTTTCCCAATCTCCGCCGGCTCTTTATCGAAGCCAGGTCGGACGATGAAGAGCGGGAAGTCTCACGAAGGGCTGTGCGTACCCGTTTCCCCAGCCAATTCTAATCATGGTCATCATAAATTGAAGCTAGCTAACCGCGAACCCCACGACCTAGTTTTACAATGCCGTTTTGTTCATGGGTTCGGTCGCCGTCTTCAGCTTAATAGCTCAGCGCATGAATGCAACGAAATAGCCATGGACATGGTGGCGGGGATGTCCTCACGGTCCTCACGGCACATACGGTATATAACACATCGTTCAAGACATTAAGAGAACCCCAATAAGCCCCGTACCCGTCACACTTGCAGGCCATCGCCTAGGTAGTCCTTCAGTCCGACTCACTGTCGCTTCCCAAGAATGCAAGGTCTGCCAACCGCTTAGATACTCGCGAGTTAGTTTTAACTTTGGCATCGTCGTCGTCATCATCCTCCACCTTTGCTTTCTTTTCGTCGTCATCGTTGTCGTCGTCATCGTTGTCGTTGTCCTCGTCGCCATCTTCGTCCGATTCCTCCTTTAGAGGCTTGCGCACAGCTCTGCTACGTGATGCCCGCCCGTTGCGACCTTCGAGCCCCCAAAGCTCGTTCATCTCGTTGACAGCCTCCAGCTCGCCAATTAGCTCTCGTCTTTCCTTGATCTCTCTGGCCCTGGCCTCCGAAAACCGGCCGTCCATCCCCACGTCCCGAAGCATACCCCTGAGATGACGTATCTTCGCCTTGTTGTCACTATCGTACTTCTTCAGTTCAATGCCCCAGATCTTGCGCACTCCACACTTCACAAGTTGTCCTTGTAATTTTTTGATCTCGGCTTCGTCGCCTGTCGGCTCCTTAGCGGCAGGCTTCCGGGTCCTAGAAGGTGCTTTGTTGTCTTTGCCCTTGCGTTTCTTTGGAAGAGGTTCATCGAGTACCGATGACAACGATGAATCTGAATCATCTATAGATGGCTTGACTTCTTTCTTCTCTGGCTTAGTATCTTCGTCTAAATCTTCATTTTTCGTGGTAGGTTCCTCGTCGGTCTTGAGGTCTTCATCAGAGTCGTCTTTTTTAACTTTGTTTCCCCCGCCCAGCTCATCCTCGCTGTCAGACTCAATTTTCGTCCGTTTTGCAGATTTTGCTACGGTGGCCGTAGGCTTTTTTCGCTTTACTCGCGATTTCGAACTCCCAACACCACCGTCTTGTTCGTCATCATCCAATCCTTCAGACTTTAGAAGCTTGCGTCCACGCTTTTTAGGAGGCTTCGGCTTGTCTTCAGAGGAACTTAAGTCGCTCAGCTCAGATTCCGACTCCTCCTTCTTGGCCTTCCGGGATGTGGCAGGCTTCTTGGCCTTCTTTTTCTGCTTAGAGTCGTCGTCGTCTGGCGTGTCAAGATCGCTTAGTTCCGAGTCTGATTCCTGTTTGCGGCCAGTGGTTTCCTTAGTCGACCTCTCTTTTTTCGCGTCCTTAGGTTCAACATCCGAATCGCTTAATGAGCTGAGAGCTGAACTCGATGATTCTCTCTTTGATTTTGGGTTCCTAGAGGTTGCAGCGGTGCTGGCTTTCTTCTGGCGTTTCGCTACCGGGGATGAGGATGGCTCGTCGCTGGAGGACCGCTTCACGCCATGCTTGGCATCTTGTTCGACTTTCAACTCTGGACTCGATGAAGGGGTGTCATTCGAAAATAAGCTTTGCTGCGAGGGTGGTGGGTTAGAGGAATGGCTCACGCGAAGGCCAGGGTTCGTAGCTACTCACGACGAATTCCGTAATCAACGACTTGCTACGGGCTTTCCACTCTTGCGTCACATAGAAGCCTTTCTCAAGACTGTTTTGTTCTTCGGCGCGCTGACGGACTGCATTGACTGTGACCGCGTCGGGGTGCGCATCGTAAAGTTGGCCCGTAGCCTCTTTGAGATAGCCCTCGAGGGATTCCACAGACGGCGGCGCCATGTTAAACAAAGCAGTGGATTGTTGACGGCCTCGGATCGCGCCGTGAGTCCAGACTTATGCGAGTGCCCGATGCGCCTCAGTATACAGATATTGGTTCGGAGACTCAATGGCGCGTGATAGCTTTCCTCGATTCCTGATATCTGCTAATGTGTAGATGCAGGTAATCCGCGGCGCGTCAATGCGATGGTGGTTTCCCGTCAATCGCGTGTTGGCAGTTAGGGTGGGGTCAATTCGGATACAAAGGTGGGCCTCTCCATGAAGTACGGAGTGGGGTCGATTTTTCGGACATGAAGACTCACTATCCAAACATGAAGCTAAACCCATTATAGTAGAGACCCCATCTCTACCATAGAATACTCCCCTT
>MU281494.1:0-30441 GCA_022385595.1 Xylaria palmicola
TTTTTAATTTTATATATAAACTTAAAATTACTATATAATTATTTAGTTAAACTAAATATAATATAGGAAAAAAAACTAATAATTAATATTATATTACTTTAAAAATTATATAAAAAAAAAAAGATTTTTAAAGTATAATAAATTAATAAGAAAAATAATTTAGTAAATATTTTTATAAAACGTATATTAAATATAGCTTTTAAAACCTTAGTTTTAATTAATTAGCTTATTATATAAGTTAAAATAATTATTAAAAAACTATAAAAAAAAATTATTATATAAAAAAAAATAGAAAAACGGCGAGAAAAAAACTTTATTTATGTTTTAAAGGGTAACTAAAAAGAATTACGTTTAAAAGCCCTTTTGTATAAACCTCCCCTCCTTTTTTTTTAGTTAAAAATCTTATATAATAATTTTCTTTTTTTTCCCCTCCTTTTTTCCTTTTTTTTACTTAGCTACGAAGTAAGTATTAACAATTATACAAACGTTAAACGTACGAACCGCAAGTACTACTTTAAAATTTAAAAATTTAGTAATAAAAGCCGAAAAGCTAATTATAAATATAGTAACACCCGTTACACAAGCTGTTAAAATAAGCGTTTTTTACTAAAAAGCTATAGTTTTAAACTAAAATAACTTAGAAATAACTTTTATAATATATAAGCTTAGCTTAAATATTTATAAAATTATTATTAATTAATACTTTAAAAATAATATTTTTAAAAAAAGTAGTAATAATAATACTTTTTTTTTACTATTATATAATATAACGTTAATTAAAAAATACTTATATAAAAAAGTATATATACGTTTATATAAAGTAACTATATAAAAACTTAGTAAGTTAAAGTTTTTATAAAAAAGTAATAAACTTTTATATAATTATTATTAATTATATATAAAAAGTTAGCAAACCAATTTATACTATTAAATAGCAGTAATACGAGGCGTAAACAAGCGGTAATAACAGCAAATATAATATTATTACTACTACTATTATATATATATGTATAATATGTATATATATATATATAAATAAGCGTAAATACGAATAATACTAATATTATTGCTGTTATTATTGTAGTAACGGCGGCTAAATTATCGTACAAACTTAAAAAAAAAAAAAAAAGAAAAGAAAAGCAAAAAAACGTATAAAAAAACTAAATATAAAGTATAATTAACTATTATTTTTACTTTTATACGCTTTTTTCTTTTTTCCTTTTATAATATATAATAAATAAAAATATATATATTTTTTTTTTTTACTTATAAACTATATATATATAAAAGTAAAGTAATACTTTTTACTATTTAATTATTAACTATATTTTTTTTACTATATATAATATAAATAATAATATAATAAGTAAGTTGCTATATATATTATATATAATAAAAAAATAAAAATATTAGTTATATAATTTTTTTTTTACTTTTGTACAATTATTTATTTAAATTAACGTAAAGTTATATTTTTATTTTTAGTAAAAACACTTTTTTTTTTTCTTTTTTTTACGTATAATTTTTTTTTTATATAAAGTATAACAAAGTGCTTTAGTTAAAAAGAAAAAAGCTAATATTAAAACCTTAGTATTTTAATTAGCTAAAACGCTTTAATTTATAATACGTATTTATATACTATATTATTATGTAATTTAGTAAGTTTAACGTACAATAAAAAAAAACTTTGTTATATAATGCAGAATTTAACTTTTTTTCCTTTTCTTTTAATATAAATAAATATTTGTATAATACGTATTTATTTTAGCGCTATTTTTATATTAAACGTACGGTATTAAATTATTGCATATTGTTTTACTAACAAAATACTTATTAATTAAATATACTTAAAAAAAAAAAGCTTATATAAAAAACTAATATTTTATTTTATATAAAATTTATTTTAAATAAACTTTTTTATTTACTAAATTTTTAATATATTTAATAAAGTATAAAAAATACTTTAAATTAAAAAAAAAAAAAACTATTTTAATTATAAATATAAAAATATAATAATTTAATTTTTAATAAATAATATATTTATATATTATATAATAAAAAAAAACATTTAGAATTACACGGCAATAAAACCGTTAAATTAATTTTTATTTTATAATTACTATTATATAAAATATTAAAAAAAACTATAAAATATAAGTATATTAAACTTTTTAATAATTAGTAAAGCTATATTTTTATATCAAAATTAATTAAACTTTAAATATAATATAATTTATAAATAGCTTTAATATAATAATTTACTATATTTTTCATATATTAATACTATTTTTATTTTTATTAAAAAATATAAATTATATAAAAATATATTTTAATAATATTTAAAATATAATTATATAAAAAAACAAAAATATAATACTAATTATATATAAATAAAAATACTTATTTTTTAATTTAATATTATATAAAGTAGTAAGTTACTTTATAAAAATAAAGTTGTATTAGTTATATAAATAATTTAAATACTTTTATATAAAAAAACTTTAATAAATACTTAGTTATATAAAATATAAAACAAATTTAATATTTTAAAAAAAAATTTAAAAGTTTTACTATTATTACTAATTATATAATAAAGCTTTAAGTAAATTTAAATTTATAATTAATAATAATTATAATTTTAATTATAAAATAATAATAAATATTATATAAATAAATAAATATTAAGTTTTATATGTAATTAATGTAATAATATTATTTTAAATTATAATATTCTTTAAATTAATATTTTTATATAATATTTAAAGAGTATTAACGTATATAACAAGTTTATTTTATATTCAAGTTTATTTTACACTTTTTAGCATTTTTGTACAATTATACACAATAATTCAACTATAATAAAAAAAATCAATTTAAACTATTTAGAATTACTGTTACTAAATATTTCTATATTATTTTAATATATGTAAGCATTATATTCAGGCTTACTATATGTTTTACAACGTTATTAATGTATAATTACCCGTTTTGTACAACTATTACTTATATATATTTTATTAGCTATTTGATTTTAAACCGCTTTTACAATTTTAAAATCACGTGCTTTTTAAATAATAAGTAACTCTTTATTTTATATACGTTTTCTTTTTGTACAACAATGTTAATTAAAGTATTTATTTGCTTTTCAAAGCTTAACAGTTTTATTTTTTAATAAAGCTAACTTATATATAATTAATTATATACCTTTTGTAATTTAATTAACTATAGCTAAAATAACTTTTAGTAAGTTATTTTAATATTGTATAATGCTTTTTTTATTGTATTTTGTTTATTTTTAAGCTTTAGTTAAGTTGCGCGGAGTTTTTAACTTTTAAATACTAGACGGTTTATCGGACGATCCAAATGGTGTTTCGGTTAGTAATTAAATATTAAGCTGTGAAATTATATATTTTAAATTATATAGCACTAGTTTTGCTTTTTAAAAGCTTATATAAAGGTTTAACTTTATTATAGATTTGTTGTACGTTTTATAAAACAATATAAGAAAATCCTTTTTTAAAATATATAAAATATATATTTATATTAAATATTTAATTTGTTTACCGTACGATTATTTTAATAAACTAAAATACTTAACATTTAAAAGCTGTAATTAATATAACGAATACGCCGGCATATAAAGCATAATAATTTTGTAGTTTTTACAATATACTTTGAAATTAGTTAAATAATAGCTTTTATAACTATTTAAAATTAATAAATAATAAATACCTTTTATACAACTTATTATATGCTTATTAAAATATTAAATCTAATTAAAACTACGTTTATTTATTATTTAGCTATTTTTTATTGTTATAATTACCTAATTACTAACGTACTACACGGGTTAGCTGCGTATACGGGTTAGCTGCACATTAATTTAGATTTTTGTACGCACTTTTATTTTTTTTACATTTTTTAATAACTAAATATATTTAACTTATATAAAAAAAATAATATATATTTTGTATTACAAGCTTTATAGCAAAATTAAAAACTTTTTATTTAAAGTGCTGTAAAAATGTACAATGTTTTTAAATTTACTTTTTATACGTAATATTATAAAATTGCATTACAAAATATAATATACTTATTTTTATATTAATTAATAAAATATAAAAAGGAATTAATTATATAATATATTTTTAATTTAAATATGTAAGTATTTTTATTAAAGTTAGTTAATATTAAAAATATAGCTAATTTACTACTATATATATATAACATGTTTTTAGTTAGCATTAATTAAGCTTTAACTTTTATATAATAATAATTTAATATTTATATATACTTTAATTATTAAATTAATTACTAAAAAGTTTTATATAAAGATTTTAATATATATTAAATATAATTTACTTTTATATAAAATATAATTACTATTTATAGTATTTTAAAAAAAAATATTTATAATTTTAATAAAATAAGCTTTATAATAAGCAAAATATTATTTAAAATAATTGTTATATTATTTAACTAATATAAAAAACTAAAATTTATATAATAAAGTAATTAAAAAAAGTTAATAGTTATTTAAGTTATTTTTTTATATAAATATATAATATTACTATATATTATTTTAATAAAGCTTATTTATTTATTATTTTAGTATTTTAATATTAATTTACTATATAAATAAAAAATTATTATTATAATTAATAGTTAAATTATAAATAAAAAAGGTTTAAATTAAATAAAATATTTTAATTAATATATAATTTATTATATAAAAAGTATTTATTGCTTTTTAATTTTAAATAATTATAAAAGCTATTATTTAGTTAATTTTAAAACTTATATTAAAAATCACAAAATTATTATACTTTATATATTTATATATTTATTATATAAGTTTTAGCTTTTTAATATTAGTTATTTTAGCTTTTTAAAACGGATATATAGTAAAACAATTAATAAACCTATATAATTAAATATTATATATATTAATAAAGTTAGTTTTTTTAATATATTTTATTAAGCGTTTAAAGCTTTAATAACTAAAAATAATATTTAAAAAGAATTTAAAAGTATTAGCTTTATTTTATATAACTTAAAATATATTATTTTTTAGTTTATAATAAAAAAACTTATTAAAATACTATTAAAATTGTTTTATAAACTTTATATAAAATTTAATAATTAAAAGTTAAAAACCTTATATAATAAAAAAAATACTAAATAATAAGCCTAATTTATTAAAAATAAAGTTATATAGTATTAAAATAGCTTTTTAATAATTATTTTAAGTATAATTAATTTAATTACAAAAAAAATAAGTATATTAAAATACTAAATTATATTATTATAAATTAAAGTAACTAAGCTTTATAAAGTAAATTATAAGCTAAACTAATATTACTATATAAAAAATAAATATTTATAAGTTAAAGAATTATTTACTATATAAAAAAGTTAAAATTTAAAAGCTAAAAAAGCTATTAAAAAATAAATAATTAAAGAAGTACAAATAAATAGTTATTATATAAAAAGTAGTACTATATAAAAAAAATACTATAAAATTTATAATAAACTTGGATATAATGCGCATATATATTAAAACAAAGTAAAAATATTTAGTAAAAGCAAATTTAAATAATATAAATTAATTTTTTATATTATAGTTAAATTATTTTAATTCTGTGTACGAAAGTTCAAAAAAGTGCGCAGCTAACCTGTGTGCGCAGCTAACCCGTGTAGTACGTTAAGCAATTTAGTATTTTTGTATTATAATAATAAATGGTTTTTATTTGCCAAAATAATGTACAGCAGTAATAAATAGCCGTATAAACTAATATTTTAAATAACTATAAACTATTTATAATTTCTTTACAATGTTATTTTTAGTTTACTTTAACAATTAAACGTAATAATAATTATTTTAGCTAATATTTTACTTGTAATAAACTTTATTTTATTAAAGTTATAAATGTTTTTTTTATAAACGCCGTATTTACTAATTATATATTGTATAAAGTTAAACCACTTTTAATACGTGTTGGAATTTTTGTAAAAAACTTATTAGTAATTAATTTAATAATTAAAACGTATTTTAAACTATAATTATTATTATACAAAGTTAGTAACTTAATAAACACTAACTAAAAGCGTATTATATATATATAATAAACGATTTACTATATTTTTAATACTACTTAACTAAAAAGGAAATAATTACAAATTTAAATTAATTATATATTATACAATTGTATTTTTTTCAAATTTAGTTAATCGTTATATAAAAAAAAGTATATTTACTTATAGTACAATTCTGCATTATTAATTAAACAATATTTTAAATAGGACATTGAAAATGTTTGCCGCACGGCGGAGAAATAATTTTGAGTTTTGTTATATAACTTGTAATACAAGCTGTAAATTAAATTCTTTTTAATTGTACAACATAATAAATAGTTAAAAAAAATAAAATTAAAAACAAAACATATAAAATCAACAAAAGTGTGAAATAAACTTGAATATAAAATAAACTTATTATATACGTTATATAAATTTTAAATTAATATATATTAAAAACCTTTAAATTATTTTAAATATAATTTAAAAATTAACTTTTTATTAAAAAAATTCCGGCATTATATTAAAATAATAAGTATATTATATAAAAAAATACTTATTAAAATACATTATATAATAAATAAAATTAAAAGAATATATAAACTATTAAAACATTTATATAATATTTTATATATAAAATTTAATTAATATATAAATAATAAAGTAATTTTTTAAATAATTATTAAAATATTAAATAATATAGTACGTTTAAATAACTTTATATTAACTTTTTTAATATTTAAAATATATTTTTAAATTAATTAAAATTTATTTTTATTTTTACATATTATATAATATATAAAAGCTGTTAATAAAGCTATAAAAATACTATATAAAAAATAAATTAAAGTTAAAATTAATTATGTAATAAATTAAAAAAATAAATTATTATTATATAATGTTTTAATATTACTTTTTTAAAATAAAGTGTTTATTTAAAAAAAAAAAAAAAGTTAAAAAAAACTATACGAAATTTAAATAATTAAAAAATAAAATATAATTATTAATTTAATTAATAAACTAATTAAATTTTAATATATATAAGTTAAACTTTGTTATTATATAATAAAAATATTAGTTAAAAAATAAAATTTAAAAAAAATATAATTTATTTAACTAATTATTATATAAAAAAAATATAAATAATTATATAAAGAATTATAAACTAAAGTAATTTATATATAATAATTTAATTAACTTTTTTATATAATAAAAAAATAATAAGCTTTTAATTTAATAATTAAATTATATAAAAATATTATAATTATAATATTTAATAAACTTTTTAAAAAATTAAATTATATAAAAATTAATAATTTATTTATATAAAAAGTATTTAAAATACTTAAATATAATTTAAAGTTATATGTAAATACTTGGATTTTTAAATTATATTTTATATAAAAAATTAAAAAAAAAAACATTTAATTATATAAAAAATTCAAATTTATAATTTAAAAATATAATAATATTAAAAAAAATATAGTTTTAATTTAATTACTAATAATTTAATAAAAAAACTAATAATTATTACTAATTTTAAAATTAACTTTTATATAAAACTATAATATATTAAACAAAATAAAAAATATTATATAAATAATTTATATATAATTACTTAAAAAATTAAAAGTTAAATATTTTAAAAGCATATTATTATAAATTATATAATTATTATATAAATTAGTAAAATTAAAACTTTATTAATTTAAAACTTATTACTAATATTATTAAAATTAATTAAATATAAAAATATTTATATATAATTTTTATTTACTTATTATAAAAAACCATTTGTATAACTTTAAAGTTATATACTTTTAAACGAATAATACTTTTAATTTTATAATTTTTAACGTTTTAATTAAAAAAAAAAAAAAATATAATAAATAAAATTTTATATAAAATTAAAACAAGTATTATTATATAATAATTTAATTAAGTTTAATAATATATATATAATTATATATAAAAATAAAATTATTATTACTTAAAAAAAGTAAATTAAATAACATGTTAAAATTAACTTATATATAAAAAATAATATATAATAATATATTTTTTAAAATATATAAAATGTATAACGTAATATACGGGCGAGCCGCGCACTTTATTTTACATTTAATATTTACTTTTTTAAATATAAATAACTTTCTTAATTTTTTTTGTTTTAAAAAAAACTAAATAGTTTTGAATATTTAATAAAGTTATAAATCCAAATATATTTTTGTTAATTTTATTGCTATTTTCCTTTATAGTATTTTTAGGAACCACGTTAATTTACGTTAAAATTTAACGTGGTTTCTAAAAACACTATAAAGGAAAATAGCGATAAAATTAACAAAAATATATTTGGATTTATTATTATATTAGGAATTCAAAACTATTTGGCTTTTTTTAATACAACAAAAATTAAAAAAGTTATTTATATTTAAAAAAGTAAATATTAAGTGTAAAATAAAGTGCGCGGCTTGCCCGTATACGCGGTTCGCCCGTGTAATACGTTATATTAATAATATATACTAATTAAAAATAGCATATAATTTATTTATAATTATATAAATAATTAATTTAACTTTATATAATATAAATATTTTAAATAAAAGAATTTAATAATAAATAAAAAACATAAAACATAGCTTTTTATTTATTTTATTAAATTTTTTTTATATAAAATATTTATTTTTATAAATAAATTATTTATAAATAATATAAATTTAATATTTTAATTAAAATTCTTTATTATATTAGTAATTAAGTTTTATATAAAAAAAAATTTAAAAACTTTAAATTTTTAAATTATTAAAAATATAATATATTAAAACTTAAATAAATATAAACAAATTATATAAAACGTTTTAATAAATAAATTATATAATATAATTAATAAATTTAATAATATTATTACTTTTTATATTATTTTTTAAAAAATTATAGTATTACATTTTTTGTTATTAATTTTAATAATAATATATATAAACTTAAAATTATTATATAATTATTTAATTAAATTAAAAATAATATAAGAAAAACAATTAATAATTAATATTATATTATTTTATAAATTATATAAAGAAAAAAGATTTTAAAAGTATAATAAATTAATAATAAAAATAACTAAATAAATATATTTATAAAATAACGTACTACACAGGTCAGCTGCGCACACAGGTTAGCTGTGCATTTTTTTGGACTTTTATACGTAGAATTAAAATAACTTAACTATAATATAAAAAATTAATTCGTACTATTTAAATTTGCTTTTACTAAATATTTCTACTTTATTTTAATATATATACGCATTATATTCGGGTTTACTATAAATTTTATAGTATTTTTTTTATATAGTACTACTTTTTATATAATAATTACTTACTTATACTTTTTTAATTATTTATTTTTTAATAGCTTTTTTAGCTTTTTAATTTTAACTTTTTTATATAATAAGTAATTCTTTAACTTATAAATGTTTATTTTTTATATAGCAATATTAATTTAATTTATAGTTTATTTTATAAAGCTTAACTATTTTAATTTATAGTAATATAACCTAGTATTTTAATATACTTATTTTTTTTGTAATTAAATTAATTATATTTAAAATAATTATTAAAAAGCTATTCTAATATTATATAACTTTATTTTTAATAAATTAGGCTTATTATTCGGTGTTTTTTTCGTTATATAAGGTTTTTAACTCCTAATTACTAAGTTTTATATAAAGCTTATAAAATAATTCTAATAGTATTTTAATAGGTTTTTTTATTATAAGTTAAAAAATAATATATTTTAAGTTATACAAAATAAAGCTAGTACTTTTAAACCCTTTTTAAATATTACTTTTAATTATTAAAGCTTTAAATGCTTAATAAAATGTATTAAAAAAGCTAACTTTATTAATATATATAATACTTAATTATATAAGTTTATTAATTGCTTTACTATACGCCCGTTTTAAAAAGCTAAAATAACTAATATTAAAATACTAAAGCTTATATAATGAATATACAAATATACAAAGTATAATAATTTTGTAATTTTTAATATAAGTTTTAAAATTAACTAAATAATAGCTTTTATAACTATTTAAAATTAAAAGGCAGTAAATACCTTTTATATAACGAATTATATATTAATTAAAATGTTTTATTTAATTTAAACCTTTTTTATTTATAGTTTAGCTATTAATTATAATAATAATTCTTTATTTATATAATAAATTAGTATTAAAATACTAAAATAATAAATAAGTAAGCTTTATTAAAATAATATATAATAATATTATATATTTATATAAAAAAACAATTTAAATAACTATTAACTATTTTTAATTGTTTTATTATATAAATTTTAGTTTTTTACATTAGTTAAATAATATAATAACTATTTTAAATAATATTTTGCTTATTATAAAACTTATTTTATTAAAATTATAAATATTTTCTTTTAAAATACTATAAATAATAATTATATTTTGTATAAAAATAAACTATATTTAGTATATATTAGAATTTTTATATAAAACTCTTTAGTAATTAATTTAATAATTAAAGTATATATAAATATTAAATTATTGCTATATAAAAGTTAAAGCTTAATTAATGCTAACTAAAAACGCGTTATATATATATAGTAGTAAATTAGCTATATTTTTAATATTAACTAACTTTAATAAAAATATATTATATAATTAATTCCTTTTTATATTTTGTTAATTAGTATAAAAATAAACGTATTGCATTTTGTAATGCAATTTTATAACGTTATATATAAAAAGTAAATTTAAAAACATTGTACATTTTTGCAACGCTTTAAATAAAAAGTTTTTAGTTTTATTATAAAGCTTATAATATAAACTGCATATTATTTTCTTTATATAAGTTAAATATATTTAGTTATTAAAAAATGTAAAAAAAATAAAAGTGCGTATAAAAATCTAAATTAGTACGTAGTTAACTTATATACGCAGCTAACCCGTGTAATACGTTATATTTTAAATATTATATTAAAAACTATTAGTATATTAATATTAGTTGTATATAATGTACAATACCCCTTTGTACTACTGCTTAGCTAAGCTTTAAGCTTAGTTATACAAGCGGTACTTGCCGGCAAAATTCCCTTTTTAAAAGAAGAATTCTACGTGCAAAGGTTCCACTTTCGTACTTAAAAAGTAAATAAATCAATAAACAAAAGTTATTTATTTTACTTTGTTTTTATGTGTTTTACCCCCGTACAATATTGTACACAGCTTACTAATACTAATTAGTATTTTTAGCTTAAAAACACAAATTAGCTAAATAAAAACGGGATTTTTATTTGGTTATACAAAAGCCGTATATTTTGTATTACACTTCGGTTCTTTTAGTTTTACTAATAAAAAAGAGAAATTGATTACTTGTTTGTACTTTAAGTATAGCCCTTTATATAAACGTTTAATTAATAGCGCGCAATTGTATTACCTTTAATTACTATTATACGAACTGTGCAAAAGTTCACCTTATAATTAAACCCTTTATATTTAATATAATGTTATATAATGGCTAATCGTACAATAGCTAGCAGGCATAACTATACAAAAATGCTTAACCTTTTAAGGAACAGCTTTTAGTTCACCCTTATAACCTTTCTTACAAATTTACAATAAAAAAAATTATACAAGCTATTAGTATTCTTATAAATACTATATAAAGGATAATTAATCCTTGCATATATAATAATACTTTATATAATTTTTATATAGTAAATCAAAGAAAAATAAACGTATAAACTGTATACCTTTTTACTAAATATAGTTAAACTTTATATAAACTATAAGATTTATAAGAAATGTTAACTAATAACTTTAAACTTATTAAAATATAAATCTTTTAGTTAATTAATAATAAAATTATTGTTAAAATTTATAATATACTTTGTATAAAAAGTGTTTTAGATTAAAAGCCTATTTTTTGCTTTAAGAAAAACCGCGTTGCACAACTAGCGGAAAGCAACTTTATTTTTACATATGAACTTTAACTCCCTATATAAAAATCCCAGATATTATTTGCTTTTTTAAGAATAAAAAGCATTATATAACAACTAACCTCCTTTACTTTAAGCTAGCAACTTTTAAGTTAACCCTTATTTGTACAACAAAAAACCTTTATTATTTCTATATTTAAAACGCAATTATAATCCTAGGAAAACCCTTGTATACAACCTTAAAAAAAACCCTTTTCTTAAAAGAACATATTATTATACAATAATCCAAAACTAAAAGCATACTTTTAAAAAGTACTTCTTTTAATTGAACGTTACTAATTCTTTGTTTTAAATAACAACTTTATTGTACGATCCGGAAATATACTGCACTTTCAATTTATAATAAAATATTCAGTTTTTTAATATCCTTTATAAACCTTTAAATAACTAACCGTTCGTATAATACCGAATTTTAAAATAGCTATATTTTAAATTCAAATCCCTTTTATATACAATATTTAAAACAAAGTTATTTTTTTAACAAAATACTAAGTATTTTTAAAAACTTGGTAGAAAAATAAAAACTACTTTAAAAAGCTGTATAATTTATTGTATAATAAGGTACAATAGTTTGTAAATTTCTGCTAAAAGCTGGAAATTATAAAAGATTAGTTTTATGTAGTATTTCTAACTATTTTTACTAATTGTACAAAAAACTACTATATATACTACATTAAACCTAATTGTACGTAAAAAGAAATATATAACATTATAAATCTGCACTTTAATACAGTTATAAACTATAACTAATATTAAACAAACTGGATAAATATTACTTTTGTACAAATATATTAATAAAAAAAGGATTATATTCTGTATAAAGCATTAAAAATTATAATTAATAAGTTGTTTAAAACGCAAAAAACACTTAGTATAGAATATATAAGCAAAATATACTTTAGTATAATAGTTGTAAAAGCTTACAAAGGTATATAAGAGTTTAAAATGGCGCTTATTTTCCAAAAACCTATGTGCGAAGGCTTTTTTTCTGACTTTTGTGCGTGTCTACGGGTTAAAAGTGATTTACTAAACAAATACTTTGTATAAAAAGTAAAAAATATGTATTATATAAACCGGCGCTACAACTAAATCAACTGCTATTTTATACGAAGTAGAAGTATTATATAATACTTTTAAAATACTTAAAAGCAATACTTTATTTAAGATTATATAAATATATACTTTTAAAAAAACATTTGTACGAATAAAAAATACTTTATTTACTAAAAAAAAGAATGTTAATTAATTAACTATACTTTTTAAAAAAGATTTTATATAAAAAGTTAATATTATAATATATATAAAATAATATATAAAATTAAACTTAGTTTAACAAAGTTTTTAACCTACTTTATAAAGTATAAAAGCTACTTTGAACTATATAAAAATAAGGAGGAAAAAAACCCCTTTTTATATAATAAAGAAATAGTGTAATATTTGCTAAACAGCGTATTCCTACATTTTACAATAAAAGAAAACATTTGAACAATAATGCTAAATAAGCTTTTAAACCAATTTATACTTAATAACTAGTATTGTATAAAGTATTAAAGTATTATTTAAAATATAAGCGCTTTAAAGTTTTTAACTATAGGAAAACTATAAATAAAAGCTTATATATAAAAGAACCTTTATATAAAAATTACTTAAACCCCCGGATTAATTAAAGTTAGTTTTAACAACAGTTGTACAATAATATTTATAAATATAATGAATATTAATAACTAAATTGGTTATATAATATTTTATATGCTTAATACCTTTACTTTATTCCTATTCTTATTAAAAAACGTAAACTGCTTAGGAATATACTTTGATAATATAAAAAACATTATTATATAAAGAAATAAAAGCACTATTTTTATTATACGCAAATAAAAACATTTATTCTTTAATATAAGCTTATATAAAGTAGTAAATTACTTTATAAAAACTAAATTGTAATAGCTATATAAACGCTTTAAATACCTTTATATAAAATAATTATATAAAATGCTATTTTGTGTAAAATACAAAGTTGAATAACTAATTTTAAAAAAAATCTAAAAGTTCTACTATTATTATTAAATATATAATAAAGCACTACGCCGCTTTAAATTCATAATTAAAAACGATTATAAGTTTAACTATAAAATTATTATTAATATTGTATAAATAGGAAATTAATTAGTATTATATGTAATTAATGCTGTAATATTGTTTTAAACAACTACTTTTTTAAAATTTATATTTATATAAAATGTTTAAAAAGTGCTATATAAATACTAAATTAATATATATTAAAAACTACTTAATAATATTATATATAACTTTAATATGAACTTTATTTTAAATAAGTTTTAAAATTACGCTAAAATTATAGGTATATAATGCTGAAAAATGCTTATAAAGGCATATTAAATAATTAGAAAAATAAAATAAGCTTATAGACTGCTAAAACGTATATATAATATACTTTAGGAAAAAATCAACGTATAAACAAATAATAAGTTAATTTTGCAAATAGTAGTTAAAGCTTTAAATAATATAGTAGGACTAAACGGCTTTATATTAACCTTTTTTGTATTTAGTGTATACTTTTATATTAATAAGAATTCACCCCCTTTTTTAACCCTTGTATAAAAAGCAGTAGCTATTTAAAAAGTAATAAAAATACTATAAAAGAATTATACAAAGGTTAAAATTAACTATGTAATTAAAGAACAGAACGGTTTAACATTATACAATATACTTACTTTCTTTTTGCGAAGCGAAATCCTTGTATAAAAAGAGAAAGGAAGCTAAAAAGGCTTATATAAAATAAAAGTAATTAAAAACTTAAATATAATTGTTGCTTTAATTAATAAACTAATCCAATTTAAGTATACGTAAGTTAAATTATACTATTATATAAAAGATAACTGTATAACAAATATAAAAAAAAATAATTTATAATTTATTTAACTAATAGTTATTTAAAAGAAACATAAATAGTTAAAAAAAAAGCTTATTACTAATTTATTATATAAAAGCTAAATAATAAAAACCTTTTTAACTTAAAAAAAGTAATAAGCTTTAAAGCTAGTAATTAAACTTTGTATTAATAAAATTATTATAATTTTAAACAAACTTTTTAAAAAGTTAAATATAATAAAGATTAATAAGCTTATTATATAAAGTATTTTTAAGTTTATTATATATAACTTAGTTATATATAATAAAAAATACGTTTTTAAGTTTTACTTTGTATAAGAAATAAAAAAAAAGAATATTAAGCTATATAAGAAATTAAAACTTATTATATAAAAATATAATAATACTAAAAAAAGTATAGTATTAATATAATTACTAATAATTTAGTAAATAAACTAATAATTAATTTTTACTTTTAAACTTACTTTTGTATAAAACTTTAAAGTATTATATAAGCTATAAAACATTATTTAAATATATATATAATTAATAAACAAACTATTGTGCAATATATTTATATACTTACTTTTAAAGCTTAAAAATAAATACCTTTTTAAAACAATTTTATAAATTATATAACCGTTATATAGTTTAGCAAAGTTAAAGTTATACTAGTTTAAAACTTACTACTAATATTACTAAAAGAAGCTTAAAATATAAATGTTTATATATAACCTATATTTCTTATATATATACAATAGTTTAAACATTTTTAAGATTACTGGAATACAAACGGATAACACTTTTAGTTTTGCTATATTAAACTTTTTTATATAAAAGGAAAAGGAGCTTTAGCAAACCAACTTTTGTATAAAGTTAAAAAAAACCTTATTGTTTAACTATTTAATTAAATTCAATAATAAAAAGATTTTATTATATAAAAGCAATATTACGTTAACTTAAAAAGGCTAAACAAAGGATTTAAAAAAGATTAACTCCTGTATAAAAGGATTTGCTTAAGCTTATGTCTTTTAATAAGCATACAGTATATATATTAATAGTGTATGCTAACTAAAAGCTATATATAACCTTGCTATAGTAGTACAAATGGCTGAACTATAATTATATAACGTTAAAGTGTTAAATAAGTGAATTAAATAATAAAAAAATAACCTAATAAAAGGCTTTATATTTATTCTTTTTAACTTTTGTTGTACAAAGCTATTTGTATTTATAAACAGTTTTTTTACTAATAACCTAGATTTAACTTTATAGCTTGGATTTATTATTATACTAATAATTAAATTTTATATAAAAAATTTAATAAACTTAAACTTTGAAATTTAAAGTAATATTATACATTAAAACTTAAGTAAATATAAATACGTTATATAAAGCATTCTAGCTAATAAATTGTATAGTATAGTTAATAAATTTAATAATGCTATTGCCTTTTATATAACTTTTTAAAATATTATAAAAGTGCTAAACTTGCTTTTAATTCTAACTATATTATACTTAAACTTGAAATTACTGTACAACTGTTTAGTTAAACTGGGAACGACATAGAAAAAAAGACTAATAATTAATATTATATTTTTTTAGAAGTTATATGAAAAGAAAAAGATTTTAAAGGTATAATAAATTAATAAAAAGAATAACCCTGCAAATGTATTTACAAAACGCATTTTAAACTAAATATTAGAAATACTAGTGTTTATAAATAAATTGCTTATATAAGTAAAAGCACTAGTTAAAAAACTATAAAGCTTATATATAAAGGGCTGCTTTAGCTAGAAAGTAAAGCTATTTTTTTATTAAATTTACTTTTTAAACAAGTGTTGTATAAAAGGATATTATAACTAAAAAGAAAAAAAGCTAGTATTAGTATACTAATATTAGTTATATGTAATGTACAATACTTTTTTGTACTACTGTTTAGCTAAGCTTTAAGCTTAGTTATACAGGCGGTATTTGCCGGCAGAATTCCTTTTTTAAAAGGAGAATTTTGTGTGTGAAAGTTCCACCTTTGTACTTAGAAAGTAAATAAATCGATAAACAAAAGTCATTTATTTTACCTTGTTTTTGTGTGTTTTACCCCCGTATAATATTGTATATAGCTTATTAACATATTTTATATATTATTTATTACAACTTATAAATATAATTTATATAATAAACTTATATAATAATATAAGTATTTTTTTTTTTAATTATTAATAATTTTTTTATATATAAATAAATTTAATAAATTTAGTTTTATATTAAATATTAATTATAATTAAAAATAAACTTTATTTTTTATTATTATTTTTTTAATTAGTTTTTATTATATTATAATATTATAATTATTATTAATATTATTTATTTTATTATATTTTTATAAATAATATTTTTTTTTATTATAATTATAATATTTAACTTTTTTAAAGTTTTACTTTTTTATTACTTTAATTTTTATAAGTTTTAAATATATTTTAATATTATAAACAATTAATTTTACTTTTTTTTTTATTTATTATATTTTTTTTTTTAATTTAAACTTTTATTATTATTTATATTAATATATATTAATTTATATAGCTTTTATTATATATTTTACTAGTTTTTTAAATTAAAGCTTTATTAAAATTTTATTTTTTATTTATTAATATATTAATATTAATTATATATAACGTATAACACTTTTTCGTACTATAGTTTAATTAAGTTTATAATTTAGTTAAATAAATAGTATTTAATAACAAAATTCCTTTTTTTAAAAAAAAACTTTATATATATAAGGTTTTTTTTTTATTTAAAAAATAAATAAATAGTAATACTAATAATATTTTTATTTTAATATTATATTTAATATTAAATATATAAACTTACTTTATATATTATTAAACTAATATTAATTAATAAATTATATTATATATAATATAATTATAAATTAATAAAAAATAATAATAAGTTAATTTTAAATATAACGGGATTTTTAAATTAAGTTTTTAAAATTATTGTATAATTATATTTTAAAACTAATTATATAATAAGTGTTAATATATTAATATTATGTTGGTGCATTGGTATTAGTTGCATATAATGTACGATACTTTTTCGTACTACTGTTTAGCTAAGCCTGGGGCTTAGCTAAGCAGGCGGTATTTACTAGCAGAATTCCCTCCTTAAAAAGGGATTTCCTACACACGAAGGTTTTACCTTCGTACTTAGAAATAAGATATAAATAATTAGTTATACAATAGTATTACCTATTTTAGCGCCGCACTTAGCGTTAAACATACGGACCTGTTTTATATATTGCCGAACCAACATATTAGTTATATGTAACGTACAACACTTTTTTGTATTACTATTTAATTAAGTTTATAACTTAGTTAAACAAGCGGTATTTAATAACAAAATTCTTTTTTTAAAAGAAAAACTTTATATATATATATATTTTTATTATATTTAAAAAATAAACAAATAGTAATATTAATAATATTTTTATTTTAATGTTATACTTAATATTAAATATATAAACTTGCTTTATATATTATTAAACTAATATTAATTAGGAAATTGTATTATATATAATATAATTATAATTTAATAAAAAATAAAACAAGTTAATTTTAAGTATAACGGGATTTTTATATGAAATTTTTAAAAGTATTATATAATTGTACTTTAAAACTAATTATACAATAAGTAATAAAAAAATTACTTTTTTTTATATAATTATAATAACTTTTTTAACTAATAAAAAGCTTTTATAAAACTAAAAAAAAATAATAAGTAATTTTATAATTAATAATTTATTTATTATATATATTATATTTAAATATATATACTAACTAAAATATTATTAATTAAGTTATTATATAAAAACCAAATAATAAACCTTTTATATATACTTTTTTTATATATAAATTTATTATATATAATAACTAACTAAACTACTAATAATTTAATAAAGCAAAATACTTAAAAATAATAACTTACTAATAAATATATTAGCTAAAAAACTAGAATGTTAATTAATATTATATAATATTATATTAATTTTAATATATATAAATAATTTTAAACAATAATAAAATACTAATTTTTAAATATTTAATTATATAATATATTAACTATTTTTAAAAACTTTAAAAAAAAATAAAATATAACTTAAAAATATAGTTAATTACTTTATATATCTAATATAAATCTTTTAAAAAAAGTACACTTTTAATTGATTATTTATATAATAAATTAATTAACTTTAAATTCCTTTACTTTATATTTATAGCTTTATAAAATATTTAAATTATAAATATATATAATATTTAAATTAAAAATATAAAAAATATTTTATTTTTATATATTAAATATTTTATTTACAATTAAATAATAATTTATAATAAAATATATATAATAGCTAATTATATAAAAACTTTTAATATAATTAAGTTATAAATCGAACTTTTAACTAATTTTTTAATAGTTTATTTTTTATAATTTTTTAAATTTTATATAATAGCTATTTATTTTATATATAATATTTAGTTTAATAAATATAAATATTTATATTAACTTTTTACTAATATATAAAGTAAAAAACGGGATTATATTTTTAAATAAATATATAGTTTTTTAAAAAACTTGGAAAAAAAAGAAAAACTACTTTAAAAAACCTTATAATTTATTGTATAATAAAGTAAAGCTGTTTATTAATATATATTAAAAACTTAAAATTATAAAAAACTAATATTATATAGTATTTTTAATTATTTTTACGGGTTATACAAAAAACTATTTTATTTATAATATTAACTTTAATTATATTTAAAAAAAGATTTATTATATAATAAATATAAACTATAGTTATTATTAAATAAACTAAATAATAATTATATTTATATATATATAAAAAAAAAATCCAAATAAATTTTTATATAAAATATTAAAACTAATAATTAATAAATTAGTAAAAATATAATATATATTTAATATAAATTATTAAAATGAAATTTAATTAAGTATAATAGTAATATAAGTATATTAAAGTATTTTTACGTTTATTATTATATTAATACTTTAAAAACTAATATATAAAAGTTTTTTTATAAACTTTTATACATGCTTTTAAATTATAACTAATAATTAAAAAGAATTTTTTATATAATAAGTAAAAAGTATTTACTATACTAATTAATAATATATATAAAGGAATTATATAAACTATTATATAAAGTTTTTTTTAAAAAATATTAATAAAAAGTAATTTAAATAATAAAACTAATAAAATATTACTTTTTTAAGCTTTTATATAAATAAAAAATACTAATTAACTAAATATACTTTAAAAAAAAAGGTTTATATAAAAAACTAGTATTTTACTTTGTATAAAATTTATTTTAAATAAACTTTTTTATTTACTAAATTTTTAATATATTTAATAAAGTATAAAAAATATTTTAAATTAAAAAAAGAAAAAAACTATTTTAATTATAAGTATAAAAAAACAATTATTTAATTTTAAATAAATAATATATTTATATATTATATAATAAAAGAAAATATTTAAAATTATATAATAATAAAGTTATTAAATTAATTTTTACTTTATAATTACTATTTTATAAAATATTAAAAAGAACTATAAAATATAAGTATATTAAGCTTTTTAATTATTAGTAAAAGTTAATTAAAAGTATATATAAAGCTTTACTTTTATATAAAAATTAATAAAATTTTAAATATAATAAATATTAGTTTTAAAAGTAATAATATATATAAATTAATTAATACAATATAACTTAAAAATAGTTTTAATACAATAATTTACTATATTTTAAATATATTAATATTATTTTCATTTTTATTAAAAAATATAAATTATATAAAAGTATATTTTAATAATATTTAAAATATAATTATACAAAAAAATAAAAGTATAATACTAATTATATATAAATAAAAATACTTATTTTTTAATTTAATATTATATAAAGTAGCTAGTTATTTTATAAAAATAAAGCTATATAAGCTATATAAGTAATTTAAATACTTTTATATAAAAAGATTTTAATAAATATTTAATTATACGAAATATAAAGCAAATTTAATAATTTTAAAAAAAATTTAAAAGTTTTGCTATTATTACTAATTATATAATAAAGTATTAAGTAAATTTAAGTTTATAATTAAAAATAACTATAATTTTAATTAATTATAAAGTAATAATAAATATTATATAAATAAACGGATATTAAGTTTTATATATAATTAATATAGTAATATTATTTTAAACTATAATATTTTTTAAATTAATGTTTTATATAATATTTAGGAAATATTATATAAATATTGAATTAATATATATTAAAAACCTTTAAATTACTTTATATACAATTTAAAAATTAACTTTTTATTAGAAAAATTCTAGAATTATATAAAAATAATAAGTATATTATAATAAAAATTACTTATTAAAGTATATTAAATAGGGAATTACTACGGGCATATAAAAAATTGCTACGGGCATATAATTTTACAAGCATATAATGTTTTAATTAGCTTAAAAAATAAATGTTAGTATATACCGCTATTTCAATATATTTTGTATATCCGATATATATATATACTTATTTATTTCTTTTATTTTAATTAATACTTTCTTTTTAAAATAAATTTTTTATATTTTTATTTATAGCTATACTGTATTTACTATTATTAGCGTATTTATTTCCAAATATATTATATTATTAATTAATAATCTTTATTACTATTGCTTATTATATTATTTTTTTCTAAATTTTAAAATACTTATAAGCAAGCTTTTATTTTAAATAATATTTTATATTGTTAGAAAAAATAACGGATATTTTAATTACTTGCCCCCCGTGTACTTCTTTTATACTACTGACCGTTTTTAAACCGCTAACCTTTTTAAACGATTATATTTTTAAAATTTAGCTAATTTTTACAAGCCTTTTCTATTAGTAGTAATAGCTATACTAGTATTACTGTATTTTATAATATTAGTAATAATAATGCTTTTAATAATATTTTTGCTTTATACTTTTAAATTTTTAGTTTTGTTTTTTATTTTTATAAATAGGAAGGGTTTAATACACCGGTTTAAGAAATGCGAAATAATTATAAGATTTATTTTACGAATAATTTTATATGGCTGCGCCGGTAACACTAAGTATAAATACTAATTCTCGGCCTTAAAAATGAATTTATTAAAGGCTTTTAAAAGTTATAGTTAGCTTAGTTATTACGTATATTAATACTGCTAATTATTATTTGGGCAGAATTTGAATTAGTTTTATAATTAGTTTGGAATATTATAAGAAAAGGCCGGCAATTTAATTAAGAATTCTTTAAGTTGTATAAATATATACATTAGTAGTAAAAAAAATAAAGGTATTTATTATTAAATTCGAATAAATATAATAATTTACCCTTTTTATATTTGTTATTTTAAAGATTTTAATTTTAGTTATTTATATTATATTTAATTAAATATACTTTATTTTTACTAGTATTATTTTTATAAATATTGCTTATATATTTTTTATTGTTTTGCTTAAATATTTTGTTGCTTATATACTTATTATTATTTTAATTAAATACTTTGTTAATTAGTGATTGTATATTATTCCTTATTTTAAAAATAATCTTTAATTTATTTATTTTAAATAAGTTTATTTTGTTAAATTACGGATATTTTTTTTTAATTTATTTATATTAAACGAATTATTTTTTATATTTAATACAATTTTTAGTTATATTAACTAATTTACTAAAAATTATAGCTTTAGTATTATTAAAAATTACTTATATTTATTTAAAAGTTAGTAAATTCGGTTTATTATTAAATATAATAAGTATAATACTTTAAAACCTATAAAAAGCTAAGAACTTTAATAACGAAAATTTTAAAAAACTAATTATAAATAATTATTAATTATTAAAATAAAAAAAAAAAATTAATAGTTATTATAATAATATAAAAATTAAAAGTATTACTAATATAATTATAATTAAATATAAACTTTTTTGCTTATTTTTTTTATTAAAAGTTTATTAAAGTAATTAAAGAAATTATTAATTTAATTAGTTATTATATTAGTATTTAAACTTAAAATATTTAAAATATAGTTAAATAATAATATAAAAAGTTAGTTTTTACTTAAAAAAACATTTATAATATATAAAACCTTATTAAATAAAATAAACTAGCAAAGTATAATTTAATTATAGTTTTTATTAAGCTTTTTAATAAAAATAATATTTTATATAGTTAAATAAGCTAATAATAACTTTAATTATTTAGTTAAACTAGTTTAAATATTTTTTTATTATATTTAAATATAAAAGCGATTCTTTAAAGTTATTAGCTTTAATAACACATATAATACTAATTACTTTAAGTTTTTATTATTTTAAATAACTAGTTAAACTTGTTTAAAAACTATTTTTAATATTATTTTTAGTTTAATAAATAATAAAAAATAAAAAAGCTTTTAATTTTTAATTAAAAGTATTTATTAGTTTATAATATAGTATATAATACATTTATTTAATATTATTATTACTAATTATAATAAAGTAATAAAAGCTATATTAAATAATTAGTTTTTTTTTATATAATAATAGCTTTATATATATTATATTAATTTAAATATTTTGTTTAAAACTAAATAAAAATGGCTTTTTAATTAAAAAAATAATAGTAGTTTTATTATTAATAAAAGCAATTTATTTACTAATGAAAATAAAGATTTTATTTTTATTAATTAAGTATTAATAAAATTGCATACTTTAAATAAATAGTTTATAAAAGCTATTACTAGTAATAATAATAAAATTCTTTATATTTATTAAAGCGTTTTTATTATATAAAAAAAAAGTATTATTTATAAAAATAAAAACTAAGTATAAAAAAGTATAAATTGATTTTTATATAAAGTTTAACAATTAATACTTTATTTTATAATATATATATAGGATATATATGCTTTTTAAGTTATAATAAGTATATTATTACATTTATAAATATTAAAACTTTAGTATTTAAATTATATTTAATACTAAAATAAGTAATAATAATATTAAAAATTCCTTTTTAAATAATATAAGTTATTTATACAGCTTTATTAAAGTAATAAAAAAAATAATAGCTAATTAAAAGTATAACTTTAAATAAGCTTATATTTAAAATAAGGTTTTTTATTAATACGAATATTTTTTTTTTTTTTAAAGTATTTAAATAAACTTTAAATAATTATATTTTTTAAAAAGCTAAATTTAATTAATATATAATATTATATTACTTACAAATTAATACTAATTATAAAAAACCTTTTTTATTAAATATTAAATATTATATTAATAATTATTTAATATTTATTAAGTTTAAAATTCTATATTATTATAATATTTATATTTAAATAGTATATATAAGTAGTTTTAACAAACTAAATATTTATTTGTATTAGTAATTATAAAAATTATTATTAAAAAACCTATATTAATAAATTTATAATTTTAAAATTACTATTATATTTTATAATTAATAAAAAAACTTTATAAAACTTATTTTTAATTAGTTTATAATTAAATTAAATAAGTTATTAGTTAATTAATTAATAATAAGTTTAAAATAACTAGTATTAGTTTATAAATAAAGTTAATTATAAAAAAGTTAAAATAAATTAATTTTAATTTAGTTTAAATAAAGTATAACTTGGGATAATAATACTAAAAAAAGTAAAAATAGTTTTACAATTTAATAATAAATATATAGTTAATTTAAAGCGTTTAAAGTAAAAAGAAATATAAATAAAAAAATTAACAAATATTAATTATAACTTAATATTTAAAAATAAAAAAGTTAATAAAAATTAAAATAACTAAATTATTATTAAATACATTTATTTATTATAATTTAATTATATTACTTTATTAAAATATTATTATTTAAAATTATATATATTAATAATAAACTTAGTATATATTATTATATATATAATATTATTTTTTTTAAATTATAAATATAAATATATTTTAAAGCTTTTATTCAATGTATTATTTTAAAATGTAAATTTATTAATATTACAAGTATTACAAAGCAAATTTAAAGTTTAGCTAATTAAAATATTATATGCCCGTAAAATTATATGCTCGTAGCAATTTTTTATATGCTTGTAGCAATTCTTATTAAATAATAAATAAAATTAAAAAAGCGTATAAATTGTTAAAACGTATATATAATATTTTATATATAAAATTTAATTAATATACGAATAATAAAGTAATTTTTTAAATAGCTATTAAAGTATTAAATAATATAATAAGTTTAAATAGCTTTAAATTAATTTTTTTAGTGTTTAAAATATACTTTTAAATTAATTAAAATTTACGTTTATTTTTAAATATTATATAATATATAAAAGCGATTAATAAAACTATAAAAATACTATATAAAAAATAGATTAAAATTAAAATTAACTATATAATAAATTAAAAAAACGGATTATTATTGTATAACGTTTTAATATTACTTTTTTAAAGTAAAGTATTTATTTAAAAAAAAAAAAAAAGTTAAAAAAAACTATATAAAATTTAAAAAATTAAAAAACAAAATATAATTATTAATTTAATTAATAAACTAATTAAATATTAATATATATAAGTTAAACATTATTATTATATAATAAAAGTATTAATTAAAAAATAAAATTTAAAAAAAATATAGTTTATTTAACTAATTATTATATAAAAAAAATGTAAATAATTATATAAAAAACTATAAGTTAAAATAACTTATATATAATAATTTAATTAATTTTTTTATATAATAAAAAAATAATAAGCTTTTAATTTAATAATTAAACTATATAAAAACAATATAATTACAATATTTAATAAACTTTTTAAAAAATTAAATATAATAAAAATTTATAATTTATTTATATAAAAAGTATTTAAAATATTTTTAAAGTTATATATAAATATTTAAATTTTTAAATTATATTTTATATAAAAAATTAAAACTTATAATTTAAAAATATAATAATATTAAAAGAAATACATTTTTAAATTAATTATTAATAATTTAGTAAATAAATTAATAATTATTATTAGTTTTAAAATTAAGTTTTATACAAAATTATAATATATTAAACAAAATAAAAAATATTATAAAAGTATATATTTATTTAAAAAATAATTTTATATAAATAATTTATATATAATTACTTAAAAAACTAAAAATTAAATACTTTAAAAATATATTATTATAAATTATATAACTATTATATAAACTAATAAAATTAAAGCTTTATTAATTTAAAACTTATTATTAGTACTACTAAAATTAATTAAATATAAAAGTATTTATATATAACTTTTATTTATTTATTATAAAAAACTTTTTATATAATTTTAAAATTATAAACTTATAAACAAATAATACTTTTAATTTTATAATTTTTAAATTTTTAATTAAAAAAAAAAAAAATTATAATAAATAAAGTTTTATATAAAACTAAAATAAACTTTATAATATAATAATTTAATTAAATTTAATAATATATAAATAATTATATATAAAAATAAAATTATTATTATTTAAAAAAAGTAAATTAAATAACTTATTAAAATTAACTTTTATATAAAATTAATATATAATAATATATTTTTTAATATATATAAAATATATATATTAGTAATATATATTAATTAAAAATAATATATAATTTATTTTTAATTATATAAATAATTAATTTAATTTTATAAAATATAAATATTTTAAATAAAAAAATTAAATAATAAATAAAAAATATAAAATATAGTTTTTTATTTATTTTATTAAATTTTTTTTATATAAAAATATTTATTTTTATAAATAAATTATTTATAAATAATATAAATTTAATATTTTAATTAGGATTTTTTATTATATTAATAATTAAATTTTATATAAAAAAAAATTTAAAAATTTTAAATTTTAAAATTACTAAAAATATAATATATTAAAATTTAAATAAATATAAACAAATTATATAAAGTATTTTAATAAATAAACTATATAATATAATTAATAAATTTAATAATATTATTACTTTTTATATTAAATTTTAAAAAATTATAATATTACTTTTTTTATTATTAATTTTAATAATAATATATATAAACTTAAAATTATTATATAATTATTTAGTTAAACTAAAAATAATATAAAAAAAGTAATTAATAATTAATATTGTTGGTGGGCTGTGTACAATATTGTACGGGGGTAAAACACACAAAAATAAGGTGAGATAAATGACTTTTGTTTATCGATCTATCTACTTTCTAAGTACGAAGGTGGAACCTTCGTACGCAGAATTCTCCTTTTAAAAAGGGAATTCTGCCGGCAAGTACCGCCTGCATAGCCAAGCTTAAAGCTTAGCTAAGCAGTAGTACGAAAAAGTATTGTACATTACATACAACTAATACTAATGTACTAATAAATATTATATTATTTTATAAATTATAAAAAAATTTTTTTTTTTTAAAAGTATAATAAATTAATAATAAAAATAACTTAATAAATATATTTATAAAATATATTTTAAATATTATATTAAAAATACTAATTTTAATTAACTAATTTATAATATAAATTAAAATATTTATTAAATAATAAAATACTATTATATAAAAGTAATTTTATTAATATATTAAGTAAGTAAAACTTTATTATTATTTATTTTTTTAAAATTTATTATATAAAAAAAAAAAAAAAAAAAAATTTCTTTAAATATTATATAAAAAAAAACAATTAAAAAACAATAAAAAAAAAAACTTTTATTTATATTTTAAAAAGCGTATAAAAAAAACTATATTTAAAAGCTTAATATATAATGTGTTTACTTTTTCCTTTTTTTTTTCTTTTATTTACGAATTAAATAATAAGTATTATAAAAGCGCTAAATATATATAATACAAGTATTACTTTAAAAACTAAAAACTTAGTAATATATTTTAAAAAATAAACCGTTATAAACTACGTAGCGATTATATAAGCTATTTTAATAAAGATAATTAGTTAAATAACTGTAGTTTTAAATTAAAATATTTTAAAAGTAGTTTTATTAATAAATAAATTTAGTTTAAACATTAGTAAAATTATTAAAAACTAAAACCCGGAAAAAAATATTATATAAAAGTGTAGTAATAATAATCCCTTTTTTTTACTAGTATATTAAATTAAATAAGCTATTATATAAAAGAAAAAAAAATAAGAAAATACGAATATTTATATAAAAAAATTATATAAAAACTTAATAAATTAAACGTATAATAAAAAAGCAGTAAACTTTTGTACGGCTATTATTATTTAGTTTAACGAACTTTTTAAACTAAAAAACGCTTTTAAAAAGCAAAAATACAAAGCGTAAATATATAAAAGCGTTAAAAAAAAAAGAGAAAAATATAATAGCAGTAATAAAAGTAATATTATTATTATTATTATTATTATTACAGCTATTACCACTATTATTATTATTACTAGTAGTAATAGTAATAAAATCTTTTTGAAATACAAAAAAAAAAGAAAAAAAAAGGAAGAAAAAAAAAGTAAATCGCGTACAACAAAAAAAAAAACATAATTATATATAACAAGTGTAGTACGTACTTTTCCTTTTTTTTAAGTACAATAAGTATAATACACACTTTTTTTCCTTTTTAAATATAGTAAATACAATACGTACCTTTTTATTACGTATAAAAGCTTTATATATAAAAAAGTACAGAAGTTATTTTTATATTTAAAATCCCGGCTATTAAAATAATTTTCTTTAAAGTATAACTAATAATACAATAAGTAAGCTATTATATATATTTTAAATAAGAATATTTTTATAAATAGTATTTTAAGTAACTTTTTAAAATAATTAAAGGGGAGGCCACCCGTTTAAACTAATATAAAGCTGTATTTTTTATTTTAATTCGCGAACAAATAATATACGAAAAAAATATTGCAACTAAAAAGAAAAAAGCTAATATTAGTATATTAATATTAGTTATATATAATATATAATATGTTTTTATATTACTAGTTAATTAAGTTTATTATTTAGTTAAACAAGCAGTATTTAGTAGCAAAATTCCTTTTTTAAAAAAAGAACTTTATATATACACGTTTTTTTATTATATTTAAAAAATAAACAAATAGTAATACTAATAATATTTTTATTTTAGCGCCGCACTTAATGTTAAACATATAAACCTGTTTTGTATATTGCCGAACTAATAATAAGTAATAAAAAAATTACTTTTTTTAAGTAATTATAATAACTTTTTTAATTAACAAAAAGCTTTCGCAAAACTAAAAAAAAATAATAAACAACTTTATTACTAATAATTTATTTATTATATATATTACATTTAAATATATATATTAACTAAAATATTATTAATTAAATTATTATATAAAACTTAAATAATAACTTTTTTTTTATATATACTTTTTTTATATATAAATTTATTATATATAATAACTAATTAAACTGTTAATAATTTAGTAAAACAAAATACTTAAAAATAACAACTTATTAATAAATATATTAATTAAAAAACTGGAATTTTAATTAATATTATATAATAATATATTAATTTTAATATATATAATAAAAAACTTTTTAATTTTAAAAGTATATTAATAAATAAAATTAATTTATATATTATATATTATAAAAGTAAATATTAAAATAATATATATATATTAATATAATTTCGAATAATATATATAAATAACTTTAAAAAATAATAAAATATTAATTTTTAAATAACTAATGTATTATACAGGTTAGTTGCATATACGGGTTAGTTGTGCACTAATTTAGATTTTTGTACGCACTTTTATTTTTTTTACATTTTTTAATAACTAAATATATTTAACTTATATAAAAAAAATAATATATAGTTTATATTATAAACTTTATAATAAAACTAAAAACTTTTTTTTTAAAACGTTATAAAAATATATAATGTTTTTAAATTTACTTTTTATATATAATATTATAGAATTGTATTATAAAATATAATACGTTTATTTTTATATTAATTAATAAAATACAAAAAGGAATTAATTATATAATATATTTTTAATTTAAATATATAAGTATTTTTACTAAAGTTAGTTAATATTAAAAATATAGCTAATTTGCTGCTATATATACGTAATGCATTCCTAATCGGCATTAATTAAGCTTTAATTTTCGTACAATAATAATTTAATATTTATATATACTTTAATTATTAAATTAATTACTAAAAAGTTTTATACAAAAATCCTAATATATATTAAATATAGTTTACCTTTATATAAAATATAATTATTATTTATAGTATTTTAAAAGAAAATATTTATAACTTTAATAAAATAAGCTTTATAATAAGCAAAATATTATTTAA
>MU281495.1:0-30404 GCA_022385595.1 Xylaria palmicola
TTAACTAACTTTAATAAAAATACTTACATATTTAAGTTAAAAATATATTATATAATTAATTCCTTTTTATATTTTATTAATTAGTATAAAAATAAATATATTACACTTTGTAATATAATTTTATAGCGTTATATATAAAAGGTAAATTTAAAAACATTATACATTTTTATAGCACTTCGAACAAAAAGTTTTTAGTTTTACTATAAAGCTTATAATACAAATTATATATTATTTTCTTTATATAAGTTAAATATATTTAATTATTAAAAAATATAAAAAAAATAAAAATACGTACAAAAATCTAAGTTAATACGTAGCTAACCCGTGTGCGCAGCTAACCCGTGTAGTACGTTAAATAAAATAATAATTATTTTAAATAATATTTTATTTATAATAAATTTAGTTTTATTAAAGTTATAAATATTTATTTTTTAAATTTTATATTTATTAATTATACTTTATATAAACTTAAATTATTTATTATATATATTAAAATTTTTATAAAAAACTTATTAATAATTAATTTTGTGGGTGGGCTGTGTACAATATTGTACGGGGGTAAAACACACAAAAACAAGGTAAAATAAATGACTTTTGTTTATTAATTTATTTACTTTCTAAGTACGAAAGTGGAACCTTTATACGCAGAATTTTCCTTTTAAAAAGGGAATTCTGCCGGCAAGTACCGCCTGTATAGCTAAGCCTAAAGCTTAGCTAAGCAGTAGTACAAAGGGGTATTGTATATTATATATAATTAATATTAGTGTACTAATACTAACTCTTTTTCTTTTTAGTTGTACTATTCTTTTGTACAACACTTGTTTAAAAAGTGAATTTAATAAAAAAATAGCTTTACTTTTTAGCTAAGGCAGCCCTTTTATATATAAGCTTTATAGTCTTTCAATTAATGCTTTAACTTGTATAAGTAATTTGTTTGTAGAAACCAGCGTTTCTAATGCTTAGTTTGGGGCGCGCTTTGTAAATGCGTTTATAGGGTTATTCTTTTTATTAATCCATTATACTTCTAAGATTTTTTTCTTTTTGTACAACTTTTAAAAAAATATAATATTAATTATTAGTTTTTTTTCCTATATTGTTCCTAGTTTGACTAAATAGTTGTATAGTAATTTTAAGTTTAAATATAGTATAGTTAGGATTAAAAGTAGGTTTAGTATTTTTATAATGTTTTTAAAGGTTATACGGAGGGCAATAGTACTATTAAATCCGTTAACTATACTGTATAATTTATTAGCTAAAACGCTTTATGTAACACGTTTGTATTTACTTGAATTCTAATATATAATATTGCTTTAAATCTTAAAGTCCAGGTTTATTAGATCCTTTGTACAAAACTTAGTTATTAATATAATAATGAATTTAAGCTGTAAAGTTAAATTCAGGTTATTAGTAAAAGAACTGTTTATAAATATAAATAGCTTTATATAATAGAAGTTAAAAGGAATAAATATAAGGCTTTTTATTAAGTTATTTTTTTATTATTTAATTTGTTTATTTAACGCTTTAACGTTATATAACTGTAGTTTAGCTATTTATACTGCTATAGTAAGGTTGTATATAGCTTCTAGTTAGCATATGCTGCTAATATATATGCTGCATGCTTATTAGGAGATGTAAGCTTGGGCGAATCTTTTTATACGGGGGTTAATCTCTTTTAGGTTTTTTGTTTAGCCTTTCTAGGTTAATATAATATTACTTTTGTATAATAAGATCTTTCTACCATTGAATTTAATTAAGTAGTTAGGCGATAGGGTCTCCTTTGGTTTTGTATAGAAGTTGGCTTGCTAAAGCTCCTTTTTCTTTTATATAAAGAAGTTTAGTATAATAAAACTAAAAATATTATTTATTTGCATTCTAGTAATTCTAAAGGTGTTTAGACTATTATACATATATAAAAGGCATAGGTTATATATAGATACTTGTATTTTAAGCTTTTTTTAGTAATACTAATAGTAGGTTTTAAATTAGTACAACCCTGACTCTACTAAGCTATATAGCGGTTATATAATCCGTAAAATTGTTTTAAAAGGGTATTTATCTTTAAGCTTTAAAGATAAGTGTATAAATATATTGTGCAATAGCTTATCCGTTAATTGTACGTACGTTTAAGTAATGTCTTATAGCTTATATAATGCTTTGAAGTTTTGTATAAAAGTAGATCTAAAAATAAAGATTAACTATTAGCTTATTTGCTAAATTATTAGTAATTACGTTAACACTATACTTTTTCCAGTATTATTATATTTTTGTACAATAAGTTTTAATTTCTTGTATAGCTTAGTATTCTTTCCTTTTACTTCTTATATAAGGCAAGACTTAAAAACGTATTTCTTGCCGTGTACAGCTAGGTCGTACGCAATAAACTTAAAAACACCCTGTACAATAAGCTTGTTGATCTCTATTGTATTTAACTCTTTAAAAGGTTTGCTTGAAGTAGTAATAATTTTATTTATACGGAGCTTAATTGCTAGTTCTAAGGCTTATTGCTTTTTTTAAGCTAAAAAGGTCTTTATTGTTTAACTTTTGTATAATAGGTTAGTAGCAAGCTTTTTTTTTAGCTGTCCGCATTTCTTCCGGGTAACTATTAGTTAAATAGGTCGGATATTATTCTTTTTTATATTTGTTGTACAATTATCTTTTATATAATAATACAGTTTAACTTACGTATACTTGAATTGGATTGGTTTGTTAACTAAGGTAACAATTATGTTTAAGTCCTTAATTGCCTTTATTTCGTACGGGCCTTCTTAGCTTCCCTTCTTTTTTTATACGAGGACTTTGCTTTGTAGGGGGAGGGTGAGTATATTGTACAATGTTGGACTGTTCTGTTCCTTAATTGCACAGTTGATTTTAACCTTTGCACGATTTTTTCACAGTATTTTCATTACTTTTTAAATAACTACTGCTTTTTGTACAAAGGTTAAGAAAAAAAAGTAAATTCTTATTAATATAAAAGTACACACCAAATATAAAAAGGGTTAATATAAGGCCGTTTAGTCCTACTATATTATTTAAAGCCTTGACTGCTATTTACAAAATTAACTCATTATTTATTTGTACATTAATTTTTTCCTAAAGTATATTATATATATGTTTTAGTAGTCCGTAAGCTTGTTTTATTTTTCTAATTACTTAGTATACCTTTACAAGCATCTTTTAGCATTATACGCCTATAATCTTAGTATAGTTTTAAAACTTGTTTAAAACAAAGTTTATACTAAGGTTATATATAATATTATTAAGTAATCCTTAGTATATATTAATCTAGTATTTATATAGCGCTTCTTAAGCGTTTTATATAAATATAAATTTTAAAAAAATAGCTATTTAAAATAATATTACAGCATTAATCACATGTAATACCAATTAATCTCCTATTTGTACAACATTAATAACAACTTTATAATTAAACTTATAGTTATTCTTAATTATGAACTTAAAGCAACGTAGTACTTTATTATACATTTAACAATAGTAGTAAAACCTTTGAATTTCTTTTAAAATTAGTTGTTTAACTTTATATTCTATATAAGATAGCATTTTATATAATTATTTTATATAAGGGTGTTTAAAGCATCTGTATAGCTATTGCAGTTTAGTTTCTATAAAGTAGCTTACTGCTTTATATAAGCTTATATTGAAAAATAAATATCCTTATTTGCGTATAATAAAAATAGTACTTTTATTTTTTTATATAATAATGTTTCTTATATTATTAAAGTACACTCCTAAGCGGTCTATATTCTTTAGTAAAAATAAAAATAAGGTAGGGGTATTAAACATATAGAATATTATACGACCAATTTGGTTATTAATATCTATTATGCTTATAAATATTATTGTACAACTGCTGCCAAAGCTAACCTTGGCTGATCCGGGGGTCTAAGTAATTTTTACATAAGGGTTCTCCTATATATAAACTTTTGCTTATAGCTTTCCTACAATTAAGAACTTTAAAGTGCTTATATTCTAAATAATACTTTAATACTTTGTATAATACTGGTTATTAAGTACGAATTAGTTTAAAGGCTTGTTTAGCATTATTATTTAAATGTCCTCTCCTGTAGTGAAATACAAAAATACGCTGTTCAATAAATATTACGCCGTTTCTTCGTTATACAAAAAAGGGTCTTTTTCCTCCTTATTTTTATATAGTTTAAAATAGCTTTTATATTTTATAAGGTAAGCTAAAAACTCCGCCAAGCTAAATTCAGTTTTATATATTATTTTGTGTATATTATAATATTAACCTTTTATATAGGATTTTTTTTAAAAAGTATAGTTAGTTAACCAACACTTTTCCTTTTAACAAACAAAGCATTTCTTATCCGTACAAATATTCTTTTAAAAGTATATATTTGTATAATTTTAGATAAAGTATTGCTTTTAGGTATTCCAGGGGTATTATACAGTATTTTTACTTTACACAAAGTAGTAGTTAACCTAGTTATAGCGCCGGTCTATATAATACATGTCTTTTACTTTTTATACAAAATGTTTATTTAGTAAGTCCTTTTTAACCCGTAAATACGCACAAAAGTTAAAAAAAAAGCCTTTATATGTAGGTTTCTAAAAGATAAGCGCTATTTCAAACTTTTATACACCTTTGCAAGCTTTTGCAACTATTATACTAAAGTATATCTTACTTACATATTCTATACTAAGTGCTTTTTGTACTTTAAATAACTTATTGATTATAATCTTTAATGCTTTATACGGAGTACAATCCTTCTTTTATTAACATATTTATACAAAAGTAATGTTTGTCCAGTTTGTTTAATACTAGTTATAGTTTGTAATTATATTAAAGTGCAAATCTATAATGTTGTACATTTCTTTCTATATATAATTAGGTTTAATATAGTACATATAATAGTTTTTTATACAATTAGTAAAAATAGTTAGGAATACTGCGTAGAACCAATCCTTTATAATTTCTAACTTTTGGCAGAAATTTACAAACTATTGTGCTTTATTATACAATAGATTGTACAGCTCTCCAAAGTAGTTCCTATTTCTTTACTAAGTTTTTAGGAATACTTAGTATTTTGTTAAAAAAATGACTTTGTTCTGAATATTGTACGTAAGGGGGACTTGAATTTAAAACATAGCTATTCTAAAATTCAGTATTATATAAACAATTAGTTGTTTAAGGGTTTGCAAGGGATATTAAAGAACTAAATATTCCGTTATAGGTTGAAAGTGCGGCATATTTCCGGATCGTACAATAAGGTTATTGCTTAAAGCAAAGAATTAGTAGTGTTCAATTAAAAGGAGTGCTTCTTAAAAGTGTGCTTTTAGTTTTAGATTATTGTACAATAGTATGTTTTCCTAGGAAAAGGGTTTTCCTTAGGGTTGCGTATAAGGGTTTTCCTAGGATTATAATTGCGTCTCAAATATAGGAATAATAAAGGTCTTTTATTATACAAATAGGGGTTAACTTAGGAGTTACTAGCTTGGGGTAAGGGAGGTTAGTTATTATGTAATGCTTTTTATTCTTAGGAAAGCAAGTAGTATTTAGGATTTTTGTACAGGGAGTTAAAGTTTGTATATAAAAATAAAGTTGCTTTCCGCTAGTTGTGCAACGCGGTTTTTTTTAAGGCGGGGGATAGGCTTTTAATTTAGAATACCTTTTATACGAAGTATATTATAAATTCTAATAACAATTTCGTTATTAATTAATTAAAAGATCTGTATTCTAGCGAGTTTAAAGTTATTAGCTAGCATTTCTTATAAATCTTATAGTTTATACAAGGTTTAACTATATTTAGTAAAAAAGTACGTAGTTTATACGTTTATTTCTTTTTAATTTGCTATATAAGGATTGTATAAAGTATTATTATACGTGTAAGGATTAATTGTTCTTTATACAGTATTTATAGGGATACTAATAGCTTATATGATCTTTTTTACTATAAATTCGTAAGGGAGGTTGTAAAGGTGAACTAAAGGCTGTTCCTTAAAAGGTTGGGCATTTTTGTACAGTTATGCCTGCTAACTATTGTACAATTAACTATTGTGCGATATTATATTAAATATAAGGGGTTTAATTATAAGGTAAACTTTTACATAGTTCGTACAATAGTAATTAAAGGTAGTACAATTGCGCGCTATTAATTAAACGTTCGTATAAAAGGCTATACCTAAAGTATAAATAAGTAATCAATCTTTCCTTTTTATTAGTAAAACTAAAGGAACCGAAGTGCAATACAAAATATGCGGCCTTCGTACAACTAAATAAGAATCCTATCTTTACTTAGCTAATTTGTATTTTTAAGCTAAAAACACTAATTAGTGTGGGTAAGCTGTGTACAATATTGTACGGGGGTAAAACACACAAAAACAAGGTAAAATAAATAACTCTTGTTTATTGATCTATTTACTTTCTAAGTACAAAGGTGGAACCTTCGTACGCAGAATTCTCCTTTTAAAAAAGGAATTCTGCTAGCAAGTACCGCCTGCATAACTAAGCCTAAGGCTTAGCTAAGCAGTAGTACGAAGGGGTATCGTACATCACATATAATCAACACTAATGTACCAACAAATTTAATAATTAAAATATATTTTTAATTATAATTATTATTATATAAAATTTAAAACTTAATTAATATTAATTAAAAGTATATTATATATATATAATAAATAATTTATTATATTTTTAATATTATTTATTTAAAATAAAAATAATTATAAATTTAAATTAATTATATATTATATAATAGTATTTTTTTAAATTTAGTTAATTTTTTTATTATAGTAAATATATTTACTTTTAATAGGATTTTTTATTATTATTTACTTAGTATTATATAAGTAATATTATAAATTTTTATAATATATATAATAAATAATTTTAGGTTTTATTAAATAGCTTATAATATAAGCTATATATTTGCTTTTTTTTAAGTATATAATATTATTATTAGTAAAAAAATATAAATTTAAAATTTATATATATAATAAATAAAAAACCTAATAAAATACTTATATTAATAAAATACTTATATTAATAAAATACTTATATTAATAAAATACTTATATTAATAAAATACTTATATAATACGTTATATTAATAATATTAGTTATATAAATATTTAAATATATATAATATTAATTATATTAAATTATATAATATATAATATATATATAATATTTATAATAAAAAAACTTAATAATTAATAAGTAATTATATATATAAAACTATTAGTTTTATAGAAAATTTAATATATATATAAAAATTACTTTTTTTATATAAAATAAATTTTATAATTTAAAGTTATTTTAAAAAAGTAAATTAAATTTATAATAATAAGTAAATATTATTATAAAGTTTAAAAAAGTATAATTAGAAATATATATAAATATACAATATAAAACTTTATTATATATAAAAAACTATTAAATTTGTAATAATAAGCAAGTATTACTATAAAGCTTAAAAAAGTATAACTAAAAATATATGCAAATATATAGTATAGCGCTTTATTATTTATAAAAACCGCTTAATAAAAGTAGAAAATCCCTTATTAAAAAAAAATAAAAAAAAATAAAAAAAATAAAAATTAATACAATAATATTTAAAGTAATTACTATTATATTAAAATCTAATAATTAAAAGTTTTATTATTAATTATTTTTATATTTTATTAAAAAATAAGTTTAATTAAGTAATTTAATATAATTTATATAATATTAATTATATATAATATTATACTTAATATTACTAATAATTATTTATTATAAAAAGTAAATTTTATTATTAAAATAAAAAGCTATAATTTTTAAAATTATTTAATTTTTAAAGAAAAATAAGCATTATAGCTTTAGCCTTTAAAAGTGCTTAAAATCTCTAATTTTTAATTACTTTTAAAAACTAACTTAAAAACAATTATAATATTAAGCTTTTAAATAAACTTTTCTTAAAAAATTTTTAAATTTAAATAATATTATAATATAGCTTTAAAATAATATATTATATATAAGTTCAAAGTTACTAAGCTTATTAAATAAATATAAAAATAATATATAAAAATTATTAACTTAATAATATAAACTTTTATAAAATAATTAATTAGTAGTTTAATAACTTTTATAAGTTTAATAAAATAGTATATTAAATGTTTAAATATAAATATAAGTAAAAATATTAATAATTTATTAATTAAATATTTATATAATGTTGGATTTGTAGCAGCGAGCGAGCATTACTGCAAAGCTTAGAAGAGCATAACTGGAGATATATACAAGTATACAGCATAGCGCTTTACTGTACATAAAGAACCGCTCGACAAAAGTAGAAAATCCCTTACCGGAGAAACCGGGGAAGAACAGAGATCAATACAACAACGTTTAAAGTGATCGCCACCACATTAAAATCTAACATATAACTTATTAAAAACTTTAGTAAATAAACTAATTAATAATTTAACAAAATTACTAAAGCTAATTTTAAAAAGTTTAATATAAATAAACTATTTAAACTTTTTATTAACTTTAAATAAACTTTATAAAATACTACTTTAATTTAAATTATAACGTTTTAAATTATATATAATATAGTTATATAAAGTAATAAACTAACGTTTTTTAAAATTATATTAAAGCTTTAATAACAAGCTATAATATAAGCAGCTATATAATTAATAAACAAATTTATTTAAAATAATTACGGATTTATAAGTAGTATAAATTAAAACGTAGCCCACTTATACAACTTATAATTTACCGTAATTAATAACTATAGTAGCTATATAGCCCGTACGCCCTATAGTTTATAACCCGGAGAAATTTTCTTATATAATTAAAATAGCTTTTTTTCTTTTTTATTTATAAATTTAATTGCAATACTGCTTATAACTTTGAAGCTTGTTTTTATATATATAAGTATTGCGTAATAATTTATAAATTACTTTATTTTAAAGTATTAGAACTGCTTTTAAAATATTTCTTATAAACTTAATATAATAACTAACTTTAAAAGCAAAAATAAAAAAGGCGAGTTTTTTAAAACTTAATACAAAATCAACCTTATTATTAAAAGAAAACAATTTAAAAAAAAAAGTTTATATTATATTAAGCGCAATATTAAAATTTGTAATTATATTATTATAAAGTAATAAAACCTTTTAAACTTACTTATAAGCTAAGCTAATAAAAATATTTTATATTTAGTTTTTTAAAAAATATACTATTATAGTTACTATAAATAATAATAATAATAAAAGTAACTAAAAATAATAAGCTGCTTTTTATAAGTTTAATATTAAGTTTAACTAAATAATATTTTAGTTTAGCTTTTTTAAAAACTAATATAATAATAATATTTAAGTTTTTTATAATAAAAACTAAAAACTAATAAATAACTTTATTTTAATAGCTTTTAAAAGTAAAAATATATTATTTTTTTTTACCCCTTTTTTAAAAAAAGCTAAAGTAATAATATTTTAGTTTTATAGCTTAATAAATTAATAAAGGTTTAAAAGTTAATTTTTAAAAAACCTTATTATAGTATATAAAGAAGTTTATATATATATTATAGCTTTTTTAACTTAGTAACAATAAGCTATAAACTATTATAAGCTTTTAAAAATAGCTATTATAAAAATCTAGTAATTAACTATATAAAAATTAAAGTTTTGCTATAAAGTTAAAGCAAAACTAAAAACCGTTAAAACTATAATAAAAATTATAGTACTTTAAAATGTAATACTAATAGTAAAAAACCTAATTAATTATAAATATTTAAAGTAATTAGCTAATAACTTGATTTTTATAATTAACTTTTAAAATTGTTTTTAAAAATAAGTAAATAAAACAAATTAGTAAGTAATAAACTTATTAACTTAATAAAAAAGTAAAATATTTAATAGTGCTTATATTAAAAAAAGAACTTAAAAGTTCGGCAAAATAAAAGTAATTACTTTTTATAATAAAAAGAATTTAAATAAAGTACTTTTTAAAGTTTAGTTTTATAATATAAATAATTATATAAAAAATAATGTAAATTAGTTTGCTAATAATTTTGTTATTATAACTAATATTAAGTATTACTTAATAAATAAAGCTACTAAAAACTTACTACTTTATTTAATTAATACTTATTTAAACTAGTTAATTACTTTAATAGTTTTAATAAAATATTTATAAATTAACTATTATAATATAAATACTAAAAATAAAGCTAAAGTAAAATACTAAGCTTTATTAATGTTTAACTTATTAAATAAGTTTATAAACTTTAAAAATAACTTTGTTTATTTAGTTAATAAAATATAACTTATTAAAAATAAATAAAAAAACGAATTTAAAAATAAGTTGTTTATTTAGCTAAATAATAATATTATTTTTAAATACTTTAAATTTAGTATATTTTTTAATAAGTTTATATAATATTATATTTAAATTGTTTATTATTTATATTTAAGTAATTAAAAGCAATTTATAGCTAAAAAAGCAAAAGAAAAATAAAATACTAAATTAATAGTACTTATTATTATAAACGAAGCTTAAACTTGCAACCCTTTTTTTACTACTATTATTAAAAGAACTTTTAAAACCTTTAAATATAGTTTTAATTAGGAAAAAATCCAAAAACTTGTTTTAAAAAACAAGTATTGTCAAATTTTAATGTAGTGGCGATCACTTTAAACATTATTATATTAATTTTTATCCCTTTTTTAGTTTTTCCGGTAAGGGATTTTCTACTTTTATTAAGCAGTTCTTTATATATAATAAAGCACTATATTATATATTTACATATATTTCCAGTTATACTTTTTTAAGCTTTATAGTAATGCTTACTTATTGCTTTAAATTTAATATACTTTTTTAAAATAACTTTAAATTATAAAATTTATTTTATATAAAAAAAGTAATATAAGCTTATTATAGTTTTAAACTAAGCTTAAGTTTTTATAATAAAAAGCAGCTTTTATATATATATTAAATTTTATATAAAGTAAGTAGTGTTATATATATAATTATTTATTAATTATTAAGCTTTTTTATTACTAATATTATATATATATTATATATTATATAAGTTAATATAATTAATATTATATATATTTAAATACTTATATAACTAATATTATTAATATATTATTATTTATAATGCTATATATATAAGTATATAAAGCTTAAGTTTATTTTTTTTTTTTTTTTTTTTTTACTTTTATTTATTATTTATAATAAATATTTATACTTTATTACTTATATATATATATTTTATTATACTTTTATATTTATATATTATTAATTACTTATAGTTTTAATTAATTATATATATATTTTTAAGGTTTTTTATAACGTATTACACAAGTATCTTATTAACACAAGTATTTTATTAGGTTTTTTATTTATTATACATATAAATTTTAAATTTATATTTTTTTACTAATAATAATATTATATACTTTAAAAAAAGTAAATATACAGCTTATATTATAAGCTATTTAATAAAACCTAAAATTATTTATTATATATATTATAAAAATTTATAATATTGCTTATATAATACTAAGTAAACAATAATAAGGAATCCTACTAAAAGTAAATATGCTTACTATAATACAAAAATTAACTAAATTTAAAAAAAAATACTATTATATAATATATAATTAACCTAAATTTATAATTATTTCCGCTTTAAATAAGTAATATTAAAAATATAACAAATTATTTATTATATATATATAATATATTTTTAATTAGTATTAATTAGGCTTTAAATTTTATATAATAATAATTATAATTAAAAACACATTTTAATTATTAAATTAATTACTAATAAATTTTTTATAAAGATTTTAATATATATAATAAGTAGTTTAAGCTTATATAAAGTATAATTAGTAAATATAGGATTTAAAAAACAAATATTTATAATTTTAATAAAATTAACTTTATTATAAGTAAAATATTATTTAAAATAATTATTACTTTATTTAACTATTATAATAAACTATAAAATGTTTAATAAAGTAATTATAAATAAATTATAGTTATTTAAAATATTAGTTTATATAGCTATACTTTACTACTATATATTATTTTGGTAAATAAATACTATTTATTATTTTAATATAAAAATACTTAATTACTAGCTAATTAAATAACAAATAAATATAGTATTAATTAAATTTAAGATTTTAATAAGCATATAATAGGTTATATAAAGGATATTTATTATTTATTAATTTTAAATAGCTACAAAAGCTACTATTTAATTAATTTTAAAATATATTATAAAAACTATAAAATTATTACGCTTTATATACTAGTATATTTATTATATTAACTATAGCTTTTAAATATTAAGTATTTTAGTTTATTAAAACAATTATATAATAAATAAATTAAATATTTAATATAGCTATATATTTTATATATTTTAAAAAAGGATTTTCTTATATTGTTTTATAAAACATATAATACTTCTATAATAAAATTAAATATTTAAGTAGGATTTTAAAGTATAAAATTAGTACTATATAATCCAAAATATATAATTTTGCAGCTTATTATTTAATTACTAACTAAAATACTACTTAAATTGTTTAACAAGCTATTAGTACTTTAAAAGTTAAAAATACTATATAACTTAACTAAAGCTTAAAAATGAATAAAATTTATTATAAATAAAATTATATAATATTAAAATAGCTTTTTATAAGCTATTTTAAAAGCAGTTAAGTAAATTAATAAAAGTATAACAATAGTTATATATAAGCTAGCATTATTAAAAAGCAAAAATACAACACTTTGGAAAACAAATAAACTATTAAACTAATATTACTATACAAAAAAAAAACATATATAAAATAAAAAGTTACTTACTATACAAAAAGTAAGTAATTTTAAAATAATAAAAGCAATTTAAAGTTAAATAGCTAATAAAATATATATAAGTAATTATTATATAAAGCAAGTAACTATATATTAATAATACTATAAAATATATAGCAAGCCTAAATATAATGCTTATATATATTGTTGGATTTGTAGCAGCGAGCAAGCATTACTGCGAAGCTTAAAAGAGCAAAACTGGAAATATATATAAGTATATAGTATAGCGCTTTATTATACATAAAAAACCGCTTAACAAAAGTAGAAAATCCCTTATTAAAAAAACTAAAGGAGGATAAAAATTAATATAATAATATTTAAAGTAATTACTATTACATTAAAATTTAATAATTAAAAGTTTTATTATTAATTATTTTTATACTTTATTAAAAAATAAGTTTAATTAAGTAATTTAATATAATTTATATAATATTAATTATAAATAATATTATATTTAATACTACGGATAATTATTTGCTATAAGAAGTAGATTTTATTATTAAAGCGAAAAGCTGTAATTTTTAGAATTATTTAGTCCCCGAAGAAAAATAAGCGCTATAGCCTTAGTATTTAAAAGTGCTTAAAATCTCCGATTTTTAATTGCCTTTAAGAACTAATTTAAAAATAATAATAGTACTAAGCTTTTTAATAAACCTTTGCTAAGAATTTTTTAAGCTTGAACAATGCTATAATATAGCTTTAAAGTAGTATATTGTATATAAGTTTAAAGTTATTAAACTTACTAAATAAATATAAAAAACGGTATATAAGAATTACTAACTTAGTTATATAAACCTTTATAAAACGATTAATTAGTGGTTTAATAACTTTTGTAAGCTTAGTAAAATAGTATATTAAGTGCTTAAATATAAATATAAGTAAAAATATTAATAATTTATTAACTAAATATTTATACAACTTATTAAAAACTTTAGTAAATAAACTAATTAGTAGTTTAATAAGGTTACTAAAGTTGACTTTAAGGGGTCCAATATAAGTGAACCCTTTAAACTTCTTATTAACTTTAAACGAGCTTTACGAAATACTACTTTAATTTGAGTTATAGTGTTCTGAACTATATATAGTACAGCTATACGGAGCAGTAAGCTAATATTCCTTAAAATTATATTAAAGCTTTAACAAAAAGCCGCAATGCAAATAGCTATATAACTAGTAAATAAATTTATTTAAGGGGGCGTGTTTGCTACCTTTAATAAAAGGGAATTAAGTAATTATTATTAAGATAATTTTAATAACTTATATAATGAAAAATAATTTTGACTTATATAAAACAAATAAAAACAAAGTAATAAGAAGAAAAGCTTTAAATAATAAGGAGGATATTAAAGCTTTAAAAAATAAAGCTGAAGCTTTTAAAAAAAAAGCTTAAAAAACACTTTTTAAAAGTGCTTTTATACTAATACTTATATTAATACTAAATTTAAAAACCCTAATATATTACATTATATAGTTTATTACAGCTAATACTAAGTAGCAAAATGCTAGTTAGTTTTTCTAAAGCTTGTTTTTAAAAATTAGACTTTTTACTTTATACTTATTAAAGTTGCCGAAATTTAAATGAATATAAAAATAAGTATATAAAAAGCTATAAAAAAAGCTTGTAAACAAATTACTACCTGCTTTTAAAAGAAAAAAGTATGTTTTTAAGCTATAAAAATAACTAAAATTAAAGATTAATTAATAAAGCTTTTTATAACCCGTATTTTAAGCTTGTTTATAATAGTACAAATGTTTTTAAAATTATTTTCTTTATAAAATTATATTATAGTTAATTTAAGCTCCAGTATATATACTTTTAATAATACTAATAAGTTTATTAACTTATATAATTTTAATTTTAAAAATATAATATTTATAAATAATAGTATAATAAAGATTTACAGCTATAAAAATATTAATTTTAAAGTTATAAAACTTTAAAGCTTTATTATATATTAGTTATATAATGTAGCTTTCTATTTTAATATAGTAACTAATTTAGTTTCCTTATAAATATTAAATTAATAAGGAATATATTAGAATAATAAACTTTATTCCGATTTATTTTATTACTAGTAAAAAAAGCTTTTATGTTTTTTTATACAAATATATAGTTAATATATAATTAAGTATATTTTAGCTTAATATATAAAGTAGTTGTTTTATATATGCTAAAACTTGTTTAATTTATATACTAGTAAATTTTAATTATAAGTTATACTATATTAGTAGTATTAATAATTTGGCTATATAAGCTTTAAATTATTAAAATGTTTTTTTTTATATATAAAAGGTAGGATAATTTTAAATTACTTTAATAATTAGATTTGTACTATATTATACGTAGCTTATAAAGAATTAAAAGCATATTAATATATTATATATATAGCTTGTTTTAAAGTAACCAAAGCTAATACCCAATTAATAATTAACTTTTATAAATTTAGCAATCTAAATAAAAAAAATAGTAAATTATAGTAAGTAATACTTATTATAAACTAATATTTAAAATATATATAAAATTATTATACTAATAATAAGCTTATTATTATAATACAAGCTGTTATAAAAAACTATATTAAATATATTTACTTTTATTATAATATTAAAATAAAAATAATTAAATATAATAATAAGCTTATAAGTACTTATAAAAAGATAAGCAAACTAGCTAAATATTTTATAAGTATTTATAATATTAAATTTAAAATTTTTTTTTTATATATATAAGCTTTAAATAGTAATGCTAAGTAAATTAATTAAATAATTAAATATAAAGTAAAAGTAATATAAAATAATTACTAACTTTTTATTTTTTTATAGCTAAAAATCGTTAAAATAGTAATATATTTATATAATTAAATACTATAATAAATAAACTACTAAAAAGCTTTTTATAAAAAGTTTTAATTATATTTTAATAACTTATAAAGTATTATAAATTATAACTGTAATTTAAATATAATGTATTTAAAAGCTTATAAGTATTTAACTTTTATTATAATATTAATTATTAAATAAAAAAAGAACTACTAAAAAAAGTTTAATTTTAATATATAAATTAGTTTTTAAATACTTATAAAATTTAGTTACTATAAGAAAACAAAGTTATAGTAATTTAAAACGTTATATTTAATAAAAATAAGTTTTTTAGTAGGAATATTAAAAAGTTTTAAAATAATTTTTTATATATAATAATAAAAAAGTATAAAAAACTTTTAAGTAATATTAGTTATTAAAATATAGTAAATATAGTAAAAATAACTATTAAAATTAATAATAATAAGCTTATTACTTTTTTTATAAAAATTAATTCTAAAAAACTAAATAATAATAATAAAATAAAAGAAGATTTTAATAACTTATAAAATAATAAGCTTATATACTTATATATAAATACTAAGTTTGTTTTAAAACTTTTTATACCCCCCGAATTACTTAAAAAAGCGTTAATAAACTTAGTTATAGTTAATTTATATAATTTAAATTTTAATTTTAATTTTAAGCTTATTAAATATAAGTATTAAAATTAATTTAAAGAATATATAATAAGAATATTAAGTAATTCGTAGGTTATATATTTTAATATTATTAAATTAACTATTAAGTTAATTATTAATAAGAAATTTATATTAAAAGCAAGCTAAATTAAATTACTAAAAAGCTTTATTTAAATTTATAATAATTAATTACAGCTAATTAATATTATTAAAAGCTTTACTATTAAAGAAAATACAGCTTTTATAAAAGCTATACTACAAAAATATAAAAAAAATACAGCTTTTATAAGTATTATACTATAAAAATATAAAAAAAGTCTAGCTTTTAAAAAAGCTTTACTATAAAAATACAAAAAAAAAGTAGCTTTTATAAGTATACTTAATAAGCAGAAAAATAGTAGTTAAAAAAATTAATTAAAATTATTACTAGTTTAATATTAGAAAATATATTATAAAAATTTACTTTTATTACTAAAGTAGTATTAAAATCTAATTTTATATTTATTTAATAATTAATTTTATTAAGTTAAAAAAGTATATTTATAAAGTTATATAAAAATAAGTATTTAAAAAAAGGTTTTAAAAAGCTTATTTAAAAACTATTTAATATTTAATTATATATAAGTATATATTTATAAATTTAATAAGTATAGCTATTATATTAAATATAAAGCTTATTTAGTTATATAAAAAAATTAATAGTTTAATTAAAGTAAAGAAAATACTTATATTAATATATTAGTAAAATAATTTTTTTATATATTAATAGTAATTATAGTAAAGTTTAACTTTAAATTTAAGTAATATAATATTATAAATATTTTTATTAATACTAAACTTACTAAAAATATATATATATATATATTTTTAAAGTATAAAAAACTAAATATAATAATAAAACTATTTTAAACTTTATATAAACTATAAGAATTTCCTTTACTATAGTAAAAAAAGCTAATAATTATATTATAAAAAATTAATTTAAAACTTATTTTATATAAATTATATTGTTTTTTAAAAAGTAGTATATTATTATTTATATATATAAATAATATAATGTTTATTTATTAGAAAAAATATAAATTAATAGCTTAATAAGTAATTATAAAGCTAAAAACTAAATATAACTTTATTAAAAACTATAATTTATAATAGTTTTTTAGTATTAAAGTAATTTAAAATAAAATAAAAAGCTTATTATAGTTATTATAAGTATTATATATTAATAAAATTACTAAACTTAAAAATATACTTAGTATTATATATACTAATATACTAATAAAAAATGTTAAGCTTTTATTATATAAAAGTACTACTTTTATATAAAGTATATTTAAATATTAATAAAAAACCAGTTTAATTTTATATACTATTATTATTATATATTTAAATATTATATTTATAGTATTAAAGTTAGCTTATTTTAACTATAACCTTTTATTTAAATACTATTATATAATAAATTAAATATTATTTTATTTATTATTAATTTAGTATTACGTTTTATAATTTAAAAATAAAAATAACTTTATAATAATTAGTAATACTTTATTTATAAATAATAATATAAATTAAAAAAGCTTTTAAATATATATAATAAAGCTTTTTAGTAGAATTATAAAATAATAAGCTAATAAGTAAAATATTATAATTATATTAACTATTAAAGCTAAATTACTAGCTTTTATATAAGTTACTAAAAAAGCTATGTATATTAATTACTTAATTAATAAGCTTAGTATTAATTTATATATATAGTACATTTAAATTTAATATAATAATTAATAAACTATAAAGCTAATTATTAAAAAAATAGTAGTTTTTTATATTAAATTATAATATATAAATATTTATAACTATTAATTATAATAAAAAGTTAAAAATAGCTTATTAGTAGTTAAATATATATTTACTAATAATATAATTACTAATAAGCTTACTAAAATACTACTTATTTAAAAGTAAAATATATTTTTAATTTAATTAAAAGTATATTTAGTTTATAATATACTAGTTTAAAATATAAATACTATATTTATTATAAAAAAGCTTAAAAATTAACTATTTAGTAGTAAATTTAACAAATAACGGGTTATTTAGTAAATATATTTATATATTATAATATAATAAGTGTATTAGTTATATATATTAAGTTTAAAAGAAATATAAAAAAAGCTTAAATAAGAAAATTATTATTAAATAAAAATACTTTTAAATATTATATAACACTTATAAAGCTATATATACTAAAACTAAGTTATTTTTATAAAAAGCTAAGCTTTATACTAGCTTAACTAAAGCTTAAGTATTAAAAATATTATTATTATTTTTCTTTTTTTTTTCCTTTTTTTTTTTTTTAACTAAAGTTTTTTTTTAGCAGTTAAGCTTTATAGCTTTGATTTCCTTTTTATATATTAATAGGAGTTCTAAATATATAGTATATAGTGCGTATAAGCGGGACTTAAAGGCGCTAACAGCAATTATTTTAAAAAAAGTATAAGCAAGTTAATAAAAAATATAAAAGCTATATGTATATTATAATTAATATAACTTATAAACTTAGTTTATATAAACTTATAAATTTTTATATATATGTTTAAAGATATACATTTAGTATTACTTACTTTTACTAATAATCCTTTAGTAAATTCTTAAAAAGCAGCTTTTAATAGTACTTCTTAAGTACTAAACATATAACGTATATTAAACGCAGTTTAATACAGCTAAACATTGGTAATACTAACGAGGTACATATTTTTAACTAAGAAGCGTAATAAAGGGAGAAGCTTTACAGCTTGTAGTAAAAAGCGGGTACATTAGTATAAAAATTGGGGTTTTTATAATTAAATACTTATTTAAGCTACAAAAACATATATAAATAGTAAATAAAAAAAGTAATATACTTGTAATACAAAGTGTAAAGCTAGTAATACTAACGTAAAGTATGTAGTATAAAAGGGTTTATAGTTTAATATAAATTAAAAAAGTAATAAATTTAGCTTTATTACTACATTTTTACTAAAAGTGTAACGTAAAGCTGGCCGCCTACTATTCCTTAGTTATAATACTATTGTTGTTTTTTTCCTTTTTTTTTTTTTTTTTTTTCCTTTTTAATTTCTTAATATATAATGCTAAAGCTTTCTTTATTTAATAAAAAGTTAGTAAAAGTGTAAAAGGGTTAATAAGTATAAGAGGGGCAAAGGTGTAAAGCTTGGTTATTAGGCGTATAAAAGGGCGGATATTATAAGCAATAAAAAGTTAAATACTATTAAAACAAAAGCTTATTAATTTATTTAAAAATAAGCTCTTTTTTTATTTACTTTATAAAGTATATTAATAAGTTATATAAAGCGTATTAAAAGTAAAGAACATATTAAGCATAGCAAATATAAATAGTATATAAAGCGGTAAAATAATAGTAATTTATTTTGTATATTATTTTATAAATAGTTAATTAAAAAGCTAAAAAGCTATATATATTAAGCTTATTTAAATTAAACTATATATAAAAAAACTTAGAAATATATATAGGATTAATTAAAACTATAAATAATTAATAAAACATAAGTATAAAAGTACAATAAAATACGTGTATATAAGTAATAAAATATAAGTACTTATTATAAATAATAAATAAAACTAAAAAAAAGAAAAAAAAAAAGTAAATAAACTTAAGTTTAATATATTTATATATATAGTACTACAAGTAGTAACCTATTAATAATACTAGTTATATAAGTATTTAAATATATATAATACTAATTATACTAACTTATACAATATATAATATATATGTAATATTAGTAATAAAAAAGCTTAATAATTAATAAATAGCTATATATATAAAACTACTAGCTTTACACAGAACTTAATATATGTATAAAAGCTGCTTTTTACTATAAAAACTTAAGTTTAGTTTAAAATTATAATAAGCTTGCATTACTTTATTTATATAAAATAAATTTTATAATTTAAAGTTATTTTAAAAAAGTGTATTAGATTTGTAGTAGTAAGCAAGTATTACTATAAAGCTTAAAAAAGCAAAACTGGAAATATATATAAGTATATAATATAACGCTTTACTATATATAAAGAACCGCTTAACAAAAGTAGAAAATCCCTTATTAAAGAAACCAGGGGAGAATAGAAATTAATATAACAACGTTTAAAGTGATTGCCACCACATTAAAATCTAACATATATTAAAACAATATAAAAACATTTAGTTGTTAAATTTACCACTACGCCAAAAAATTTAACTAACCGGTTGATTATTAAACATTTCTTTTATATATACTTATATTTAACATACTTTTTTAAATAGTGTAACTTTTAGTTATAATAGTTGGTTAAATTACTTTTTCTTTAAGGTTTTAAAGATATTTTTTTACGCTTTTTAGCATTTTAAAAAGGCGTAATGCTTAAACTAATAGTTTTTAAATTAGTAATGTAAAATTTGTTGTATACTAAAGCAAATACGTAAATAGCTAACTACTTTAAGCAAATAAAACTTTTAATTATTAAATTTACTATTACGCTAAAAAATTTAGCTAACCGGTTGATTATTAAACTTTTTTTTTATGTATGCTTATATTTAACACTAGTAAAAACAATTCCAAATAGTTTTAATTAATTTTTTTTATTATAATTAAATTATTGCGTACAATTATACAAAAGTGCTAAAAACCTAATAAAATGCTTATACTAACAGGATGTTTATATAATACGTTATATAATTTAATTTAATTAAGTTTAATATATATAATTATTTAGCTTTCTAACTAATTATTATAAAATAATATATAAAATAAATTATTACTACTTTATTATTTTATATACTACTTATACTTACTATATTTAATAAATTCTTTATTTTTAATACATTTTATATAGCTTATTAATATACTTTATAAAATAAATAAATAAAAAGCTTATTTTTAAATAAGTTAATAAACTATTGTTTTAATAATATTTAACTTTTTATTACTTATAATATTTACTTTTTTATATATTTAATAATTAAGCTTTATATTTTTATTTTTTTTATACTTATTAACTTTTTTTGCGTTTTTACTAACTTTTTATTAAATAAAAAAAGCTTTAGTACTATATATTAAAAAATTAAAAAGAAAAAAAAGGAAAAAAAAAAAGAAAAAAAAAATAATAATAGTACTATAATTAAGAAATAATAAGCAGCTAGTTTTATATTATATTTTTAATAAAAATATAATAATAAAGCTAAATTTATTACTTTTTTAACTTACGTTAAACTATATACTGTTTTATATTATATATTTTATATTAGTATTATTAGCTTTATATTCCGTATTATAAGTATATTGTTTTTTTTACTTACTATTTATACGTATTTTTGTAGCTTAAATAAGTATTTAATTACAAAAACCCTAGTTTTTATATTAATATACTTATTTTTTACTATAAGTTATAAAGGTCTTTTTTTTATTATGCTTTTTAGTTAAAAATATATACTTTATTAGTACTACTAATACTTAGTTATATTAAACTACATTTAATGTATATTATATATTTAATATTTAAAAAGTATTATTAAAAGCTACTTTTTAAATATTTACTAAAAAATTATTAATAAAAGTAAGTAATACTAAATATATATTTTTAAATATATATATAAAAATTTATAAGTTTATATAAATTAAATTTATAAGTTATATTAATTATAATATATATATAACTTTTATACCTTTTATTAATTTGCTTATATTTTTTTTAAAGCAATTATTATTAGCACTTTTAAGTTTTACTTATATATATTATATATTATATATTTAAAGCTTTTATTAATATATAAAAAGGAAATTAAAGCTATAAAGCTTAGTTATTAAAAAGAAACTTTAGTTAAAAAAGAAAAAAAAAAAAAAAATAAAAAAATAAAGAAAAAAATAATAATAATATTTTTAATACTTAAACTTTAGTTAAATTAATATAAAGCTTAGCTTTTTATAAAAATAACTTAGTTTTAATATATTTAACTTTATAAGTATTATATAGTATTTAAAAGTATTTTTATTTAATAATAATTTTATTATTTAAATTTTTTTTATATTTTTTTTAAACTTAATATATATAATTAATATACTTATTATACTATATAATATATAAATATATTTACTAAATAAGCTATTATTTATTAAATTTACTATTAAATAGTTAATTTTTAAGCTTTTTTATAATAAGTATAATACTTATATTTTAAGCTAATATATTATAAACTAAGTATATTTTTAATTAAACTAAAAATATATTTTATTTTTAAATAAGTAGTACTTTAATAAGCTTATCAGTAATTATATTATTAATAAATATATATTTAATTATTAATAAGCTGTTTTTAATTTCTTATTATAATTAATAATTATAAATATTTATATATTATAATTTAATATAAAGGATTGCTATTCTTTTAATAATTAGCTTTATAATTTACTAATTATTATATTAAATTTAAATATATTACGTATATAAATTAATATTAATTTTATTAATTAAATAATTAATATATATAGCTTTTTTAATAGCTTATATAAAAGCTAGTAATTTAGCTTTAATAGTTAATATAATTATAGTATTTTACTTATTAGTTTATTACTTTATAATCCTATTAAAAAGCTTTATTATATATATTTAGAAGCTTTTTTAATTTATATTATTATTTATAAATAAAATATTATTAATTATTATAAAATTGTTTTTATTTCCAAATTATAAAGTATAATACTAAGTTAATAGTAAATAAAATAATATTTAATTTATTATATAATAATATTTAAATAAAAAATTATAGTTAAAATAAGCTAGCTTTAATATTATAAATATAATATTTAAATATATAATAACTATAATATATAAAATTAAACTAGTTTTTTATTAATATTTAAATATACTTTATATAAAAGTAGTACTTTTATATAATAAAAGCTTAATATTTTTTATTAATATATTAGTATATATAATACTAAATATATTTTTAAGCTTAATAATTTTATTAATATATAATATTTAAAATAATTATAATAAGCTTTTTATTTTATTTTAAATTACTTTAATACTAAAAAACTATTATAAGTTATAGCTTTTAATAAAGTTATATTTAGTTTTTAGTTTTATAATTACTTATTAAACTACTAATTTATATTTTTTTTAATAAGTAAGTATTATATTATTTATATATATAAATTATAATATATTACTTTTTAAAAAATAATATAATTTATATAAAATAAGTTTTAAGTTAATTTTTTATAATATAATTATTAGCTTTTTTTATTATAATAAAAGAAATTCTTATAGTTTATATAAAATTTAAAGTAGTTTTATTATTATATTTAGTTTTTTATACTTTAAAAATATATATATATATATATTTTTAATAAGTTTAATATTAATAAAAGTATTTATAATATTATATTATTTAAATTTAATATTAAATTTTATTATAATTACTATTAGTATAAAAAAAAATTATTTTACTAATATATTAATATAAGTATTTTTTTTATTTTAGTTAAACTATTAATTTCTTTATATAACTAAATAAGCTTTATATTTAATATAATAACTATATTTATTAAACTTATAAATATATACTTATATATAATTAAATATTAAATAGTTTTTAAATAAGCTTTTTAAAACTTTTTTTTAAATACTTATTTTTATATAACTTTATAAATATACTTTTTTAGCTTAACAGAATTAATTAATAAATAAATATAAAATTAAATTTTAATACTACTTTAATAATAAAAGTAAATTTTTATTATATATTTTCTAATATTAAACTAATAATAATTTTAATTAATTTTTTTAACTACTATTTTTCTGTTTATTAAATATACTTATAAAAACTATTTTTTTTTTGTATTTTTATAGTAAAGCTTTTTTAAAAGCTAAACTTTTTTTATACTTTTATAATATAATACTTATAAAAGCTATACTTTTTTTATATTTTTATAGTATAGCTTTTATAAAAGCTGTACTTTTTTTATACTTTTATAATATAGTTTTTATAAAAACTATACTTTTTTAATATTTTTATAATATAGCTTTTATAAAAACTGTACTTTTTTTAGTAATAAAGCTTTTAATAGTATTAATTAGCTATAATTAATTATTATAAATTTAAATAAAGCTTTTTAGTAATTTAATTTAGCTTGCTTTTAATATAAATTTCTTATTAATAATTAATTTAATAGTTAATTTAATAATATTAAAATATATAGCTTATAAATTACTTAATATTTTTATTATATATTTTTTAAATTAATTTTAATATTTATATTTAATAAGTTTAAAGTTAAAATTAAAATTTAAATTTTATAAATTAGTTATAACTAAGTTTATTAATACTTTTTTAAATAATTTAAAAAATATAAAAAGTTTTAAAATAAATTTAGTATTTATATATAAATATATAAGCTTATTATTTAATAAATTATTAAAATTTTTTATTATTTTTTTATTTTTATTCAGTTTTTTAAAGTTAATTTTTATAAAAGAAATAATAAGTTTATTATTATTAATTTTAATAATTATTTTTATTATTTTTATTATATTTATTATATTTTAATAATTAATATTACTTAAAAGTTTTTTATACTTTTTTATTATTATATATAAAAAATTATTTTAAAACTTTTTAATACTTTTATTAAAAAACTTATTTTTATTAAATATAATATTTTAAATTATTATAACTTTATTTTCTTATAATAATTAAATTTTATAAGTATTTAAAAATTAATAGCTTATTAAAAAGCTAATTTATATATTAAAATTAAGTTTTTTTTAGTAGTTTTTCTTTTATTTAATAATTAATATTATAATAAAAACTAAATATTTATAAGCTTTTAAATATACTATATTTAAATTATAATTCTAGTTTATAATACTTTATAAATTATTAAAATATAATTAAAACTTTTTATAATAAGCTTTTTAGTAGTTTATTTATTATAGTATTTAATTATATAAATATATTACTATTTTAATAATTTTTAGTTATAAAAAAATAAAAAGCTAATAATTATTTTGTATTACTTTTATTTTATATTTAATTATTTAATTAATTTACTTAGTATTATTATTTAAAGCTTATATATATAAAAAAAAGATTTTAAACTTAATATTAAAAATATTTATAAAGTATTTAGTTAGTTTATTTATTTTTTTATAAGTATTTATAAGTTTATTATTATATTTAATTATTTTTACTTTAATATTATAATAAAAGTAAATATATTTAATATAGTTTTTTATAATAGCTTATATTATAATAATAAGCTTATTATTAGTATAATAGTTTTATATATATTTTAAATATTAGTTTATAATAAATATTACTTATTATAGTTTATTATTTCCTTTATTTAAATTACTAAATTTATAAAAGTTAATTACTAATTAAGTATTAGCTTTAATTACTTTAAAATAAGTTGTATATATAATATATTAATATATTTTTAATTTTTTATAAGCTATATATAATATAATATAAATTTAATTATTAAAATAATTTAAAATTGTTTTGCTTTTTATATATAAAAAAAAGTATTTTAATAGTTTAAAGCTTATATAGCTAAACTATTAATACTACTAATATAATATAGCTTATAATTAAAATTTACTAATATATAAATTAAGTAAGTTTTAATATATATAAAATAACTATTTTATATATTAAATTAAAATATATTTAATTATATATTAATTATATATTTATATAAGTAAATATAATAACTTTCTTTATTAGTAGTAAAGTAAATTAAAATAAGGTTTATTATTTTAATATATTCTTTATTAATTTAATATTTATAAAAAAACTAAATTAGTTATTATATTAAAATAAAAAACTATATTATATAACTAATATATAATAAAGCTTTAAAGTTTTATAATTTTAAAATTAATATTTTTATAATTATAAATTTTTATTATATTATTATTTATAAGCATTATATTTTTAAAATTAAAATTATATAAATTAATAAACTTATTAGTATTATTAAAAATATATATACTAAAGCTTAAGTTAATTATAATATAATTTTATAAAAGAAATAATTTTAAAAACGTTTATATTATTATAAATAAGCTTAAAATACAGGTTATAAACGGTTTTACTAATTAATCTTTAATTTTAACTGTTTTTATAGCTTAAAAGTATATTTTTTTTTTTAAAGTTAGTTAGTAACTTATTTATAAGCTTTCTTTATAGCTTTTTATATATTTATTTCTATATTTATCCGGGTTTTAGTAACTTTAGTAAATATAAAGTAAAAAGTCTAGTTTTTAAAAGTAAGCTTTGGAAAAACTAGCTAGTATTTTACTATTTAGTATTAGCTATAATAAACTATATAATTTAATATATTAGGGTTTTTAGATTTAGTATTAGTATAAATATTAATATAAAAGTATTTTTAAAAAGTATTTTTTAAGCTTTTTTTTTAAAAGCTTTGGCTTTGTTTTTTAAGGCTTTAATATCCTTTTTATTATTTAAAGCTTTTTTTTTTATTACTTTATTTTTATTTATTTTATATAAGTTAAGGTTGCTTTTTATTATATAAGTTATTAAAATTATTTTAATAATTATTTAATTTCTTTTTATTAAAAGTAATAAATATACCTTTTTAAATAAATTTATTTACTAGTTATATAATTACTTATATTACAGCTTTTTATTAAAGCTTTAATATAATTTTAAAAAATATTAATTTATTATTTTATATAGTTATACTATATATAGTTTAAAATACTATAATTTAAATTAAAATAATATTTTATAAAGCTTATTTAAAGTTAATAAGAAGTTTAAAAAGTTTATTTATATTAAACTTTTTAAAGTTAGTTTTAGTAACTTTATTAAGCTACTAATTAGTTTATTTACTAAGGTTTTTAATAAGTTATATAAATACTTAATTAATAAATTATTAATATTTTTACTTATATTTATATTTAAGTACTTAATATATTACTTTATTAAATTTACAAAAATTATTAAATTACTAATTAATTATTTTATAAAAGTTTATATAATTAAATTAGTAATTTTTATATACTATTTTTTATATTTATTTAATAAGTTTAGTAATTTTAAACTTATATATAATATATTACTTTAAAGCTATATTATAGCATTATTTAAGTTTAAAGAATTTTTAGTAAAAGTTTATTAAAAAGCTTAATATTATTATTATTTCTAAATTAGTTTTTAAAAATAATTAAAAATTAGAAATTTTAAGTGTTTTTAAATACTAAAGCTATAGCGTTTGTTTTTCTCTAGGGATTAAATAGTTTTAAAAATTATAGCTTTTTACTTTAGCAATAAAATTTACTTCTTATAACGGATAATTATCCGTAATATTAAATATAATATTATTTATAATTAATATTATATAAATTATATTAAGTTACTTAGTTAAACTTATATTTTAATAAAGTAAAAAAATAATTAATAATAAGACTTTTAATTATTAGATTTTAATATAGTAGTAATTACTTTAAATATTATTGTATTAATTTTTGTCCCCTTTTTTAGTTTTTCTAGTAAGGGATTTTTTACTTTTATTAAGCGGTTCTTTATATATAATAAAGTGCTATGCTGTATATTTGTATATATTTCCAGTTATACTTTTTTAAGCTTTGTAGTAATGCTCGCTCGTTGCTCCAAATTTAATAAATACTTTATTTATAAATAGTAAAGCTATATAATAAAAAACTATTTTTAGAAAAACAGTAATAATTAAAAAGCTTATATAAATATTATAATTATTTAGTTTAATTAAAAAGCTTTTACTATTACTATTAAAATAAGAAAATAAAAAAAAGTACTAAAGTTAAAAAAAAAATAACTTTAAAAAAGCTACCTTTTATTTTAAAAAGCGTATTTCTAAAAAGTGTAAAAAGTAAAAATATAAACTTAATAAATAACTTTTTTAGCGGAAAACTACTTTTATATATATATATTATAAATAATAATAAATTATTGTTAATTACTAATAATACTTTTAAAAATATAAAAGTAAATATATATATATATATAAATAATATTTTTGTAATATAAGTTATTAATATTATAAACCTTTTAATTATTAATACTTTTGTATTTTAAAGTATAATAAGTTATAATAAAAAAGGTAATTAAAATATTATAAAAGTATTATTATTAACTTTAAAAGTTTATAGTTATACTTTTTTATATATATTTGTTTTTATATTTAATATATAATATAAAATGATTTTAAACAAACTATAATTTAAATAGTATAATATTGTACTAAACTATAAAAAGCAGTAACTACTATTTTTATTTAATATATTACTTAATTATAATAAGGGTTACTAATTAGTTATAAACAAAGCTAATATTTAGTTAAAATACTTTAAGTATTAAATAAATGTTATAAAGAAAAATGTTTAAATAACTTAAAAAATGTTAAAAAAAAACAATAAAAATGTATAGCTAAGTAAGCTTAATAAGTACTTAAAAAAATTATTATTATAAAAAAAAAAAACTTTATTTTAAAAAAAACTAAAAAAAATAAAATAAGCCTTTAATAAAATAAAATAAAATTTTTTTATAACTTTATATTAAATTAAATTAAAATAATAATATATTTATAAGTTAATAAACTAATATTATTAAACTATATTGTATAAAACGCAATAATATTAAATAGTACTAAAAATAACTTTTATTAAAAATAATAAACATTAGTACTATAATATTTAATAGCTTAGTAAATTAAAAAAAAATATATAACTAAATATAAACTATTTGTTTTTAATAAATTAATAAATATATTAACAATAAAAGGTTTTTAAATAAAAAGGAAAATAATTATAAATACAAAGTATTAAAAATAATATTAAAAAATTATTATAAACTTTTTTATATTTTTAATAAAGTTAATTTAAATATATTATTATTATATTAACGTAAAGTAAATTATTATATAAAGTTTTTATTAAATAAAAGTTTTAATAATTTTAATTATAGTTTTTTTATAAAATATAACTAAATAAGTTAAAAGCAGTATAGGAATACTTAGTAAATTAATTATACAAGGGATTTATTAAACTTAGCAACGCTTTATTCGCTTTACCCGTATTATTTATAAAAAAACTAACGTATTACAAAAGTATTTTATTAGGTTTTTTATTTATTATATATATAAATTTTAAATTTATATTTTTTTACTAATAATAATATTATATACTTTAAAAAAAGTAAATATATAGCTTATATTATAAATTATTTAATAAAACTTAAAATTATTTATTATATATATTATAAAAATCTATAATATTACTTATATAATATTTAATAAATAATAATAAAGAATTTTATTAAAAATAAATATACTTATTATAATATAAAAATTAACTAAATTAAAAAAAAATACTATTATATAATATATAATTAACTTAAATTTATAATTGTTTTTACTTTAAATAAATAATATTAAAAATATAATAAATTATTTATTATATATATATAATATACTTTTAATTAATATTAATTAAGCTTTAAACTTTATATAATAATAATTATAATTAAAAATACATTTTAATTATTAAATTAATTACTAATAAGTTTTTTATAAAAATCTTAATATATATAATAAGTAGTTTAAGCTTATATAAAGTATAATTAATAAATATAAAATTTAAAAAGCAAATATTTATAATTTTAATAAAATTAAGTTTATTATAAATAAAATATTAGTTAAAATAATTATTACTTTATTTAATTATTATAATAAATTATAAAATATTTAATAAAGTAATTATAAATAAACTATAGTTATTTAAAATATTATTTTATATAACTATACTTTATTATTATATATTATTTTAGTAAATAAATATTACTTATTATTTTAATATAAAAATACTTAATTACTAGTTAATTAAATAATTATAATAATAAAAAATAATTAAATAATAAATAAATATAATATTAATTAAATTTAATATTTTAATAAATATATAATAAGTTAT
>MU281496.1:0-30249 GCA_022385595.1 Xylaria palmicola
AAGTAAATAAAGTATTATTTTTAAGTTTATTAATATATTTAATTTATTAATAACTTTTAAAAAAATAAAGCTTATTAAAGCTTTTATATTTATAAGTATTTTTACTATTTTATTTTAATATTATAAGTTTATATTAATTTATATTAATACTTTTATTTTTATAATATTTAAAACTTTTATAATATTTTAAATTAATTATTAGTTTATAATAATTATTTTTTCTTATTTTTTAATTATATTAAAGTTTGTGTTTTATTTTTATATTTTTAATATTTAATTTATTAAATTTAATTTATTGTTTATTTTTTAATTAAATTGTTTTTTTTAATTAAAGTTTTTATTTAATATATTATTTCTTTTTTTAAAAACGTTAATTACTTTTTTTATAAATATTAATTCTATATTAATATTTTATTTTATTAGTGTATTTTTTATATAATATATATTTTATATTTATTATTTTAACATTATATTTTTAAAATTTTATTATTTATATATTTAATTAAAAAATTCAAATTTTATTAAAAATTATATATTAATTTTAAAAAACTAATACTAAATAACTTATTTCATTTTATTAATATAGCTTTATAAATAATTATTAATTTATTTTTTATAAAAACTATATATTTATAAATTTTTTATTTATATATTATATATATTAGTATATAATATATAAAACTTATAAAATTTTTTAATATTTTTTATATTTTAGTTTTATAATATTTTTTTTTATTATATATATACTATTATATATTTAACTTTTTATTATAACTTTTATATTTTATATTTAGTTTTTAAAAGTATTTATTTTTATATTAACTATTAAATTTACTTTATAATTATTTAATATTAAATTAATTTAGTATTTAATTTTAAAATATATTTTTAACTTTATTTTTTTTTTATTAAACTTTATTTAATATAAAATAACTTAATAATTTTTTTATAATAAACTTTTTTATTATACTTTTTATTTAATTTTAATACGTTTAAAAATTATATTAATTATATATATATTTAGAATTTTATTTAAAATATTCTTTTTTTTTAAACTAATTTTTTAGTATTTTTATTATTATGTTTAAATTAAAACTTATTAATTATTTATTATATTTTTTTTATATTAAAAATATTATTATTTTTTTTTTTTTTTATATTTTGTTTTTTTATTTTTTTATATATTAAATATTATTATATTATTTATTATAATTTATAAATATACTTTATATGTTTGGATAAGGTTGCATGCATATTTCTAAGGCGGCATGCACGCCTACAAAGGTAGTGAACACAGTTTTTACTTACTATACCACCTGGGAGAAAAGAAGGGAAAACTAGTCGTACAACAAAGGAGTGAGAAACTCCCCTTTTATGCCCTTCCGTGTAGGGGTAAGAGACTTAATTCGTACTAGGTCCGGAGACCTATTGTTCCGTACGAATTGCGTTGCAACTAATATAGTAATCCTATTCCAACACTAGGAAAAATCTTTTTTAGTTACAACCTAGCTTGTTTTTAAGTTGTATAACAGTAAATATATAAATACGCTTTGTGTGCGTAGCTTTTAACTATAGAAAAAAACCTATACTTTTTTAACTTAAGAAACTTACTTTATACGGTTTGTAATCCGTATAAGAAACAAAAAGTATTTGTAACCCTTTCCTTATAAGGAAGAGCCTCTGTTAAGGCTCCTTCGTACAAAGGAGAGGTCAGGTACCTTTTTTTTAAGGGAAAAAAGGTGTTCTTTCCCTATTATACGGAGAGGCTTTTGTTAAGGGCTTTGTATAATAAGGAGTAATACTCCCTACTTCCCTGCTTAAGGCTTCCGTTAAGGCCTCTTTACAAAAGAAAGGGAAAGGCCCTTTTGTGTACGTAGGGACCTTTGTTAAGGTATTTCTGTATAGAAGGGGGCCTAAATATATAGTGTTTATTGTACGGCTTGTGTACGATAAATAGGATTAGTAGGTGTCGCCTGGCCTAGTATATGGCAACAGCGGTTGGAAATGGGGTGCCGTCTGGTCGTTCGTACAACGGGTGATCAAAGGTATTATTTAGCTAAGTATACAATAATGAGATTAAAGGGGTATTATTATTTAGCTTGCGTATAACGGGTAGTTAAAAGGGGTATTGTTGGCTTGTGTACGACAAGTAGTTTAAAGGGGTATTATTTGGCTTTTCGTACAATAAGTAGTCGAAAGGGGGGAAAGTGTTGTTTGGTTTGCGTACAATAAGTAGTCGGGTTGGTATAATTGCGCGCTATTAATTACATATTTACGTTTAGGTTAATTCTAGTGCATAAAAGGGTAATTAATCTTTTTGTCCTATTAGTACTACTAAAAAATAAAGTGTAATACAAAATATATAGCCTTTAAAGTGCTAAATAAAATCCCGTTATTATTTATAGCTAATTTATACTAAATAAAATTCATTTTTATATTTAAGTTAATTTTAGTATATAAAAGGAATAAAGTTTAAATACTAATTAGTATTTAGTAAAAGGTTGTATATATATTTCCAAAGCGGTATACACGCTTGCAAAAGTAGTGGATATAGTTTTTACTTACTATGCTACCCTTTAAGAAAAGAAGGGAAAACCAGTTGTACAATAAAAGAGTAGGAAACTTCCTTTTTATGCCTTTCCGTGCAAGGGTAAAAGACTTGATTCGTACTAAGTTCGGAGACTTATTGTTCCGTACGAATTGTATTGCAACTAACACAGTAATCCTATTCCGACATTATATAATAAATTTATATAATTATATAAGTATTTTTTTTTTCATTATTAATAACTTATTTATATATAAATAAATTTAATAAATTTAGTTTTAAATTAAATATTAATTATAATTAAAAATAAATTCTATTTTTATTATAATTTTTTTAATTAAACCTAATTATATTATAATATTATAATTATTATTAATATTATTTACTTTATTATACTTTTATTTTGTTTTTTTTTAAGCTTTTTATAATTTTATATATAATATTCTTTTTTATTATAATTATAATACTTAATTTTTTTAAAGTTTTATTTTTTTATTACTTTAATTTTTATAAGTTTTAAATATATTTTTAATATTATAAATAATTAATTTTGCTTTTTTTTTTTATTTATTATATTTTTTTTTTTTTTTAATTTAAACTTTTTTTAATTTTTTTTTAATACTTTTATTATTTTTTATACTAATATATATTAATTTATATAACTTTTATTATATATTTTAAAAATTCTTTAAATTAAAGTTTTATTAAAATTTTATTTTTTATTATTACTTTTAATTTTTAATAAAATAGTATAATTTTAGCTTTATTATTTATATTTAATTATACTATAATATATTAAAAGTTTATTATATATATTAATATAGTTTTTTTTTATTAAAGCTTTAATAATTTTTTTTAAGTTTATTTTTTTTTTTTAAATTTAAAAATAATATTTTTAATAACTTTTTAAAAAAATTATATAATATAAATATTTTAGTTATTTTTTTAAATTACTAATTTTTTAATTTAAATATTATTTAAAATAAATATAATTTAAATTATATTAATACTTGTTTTTATAATAATAAAACTATATATATAATATATTTATTATTATTTTTAAATATATTATTATAAAATATTTAATATATTTTAATTTAAATTAAAAAGCTTTAAAATTATTTTAAAGTTTTATTAAACTTTATTAATTTATTAATTTTTAAGTTTTTTTTATTTAGTATTATATTTAATAATTTATTTTATAGTTTATTTAATTTTTTTTTTAATTATTAGTTTTTTTTTTATTACTTTTTATATTTTATATTAATATTTTATATATTTTAAATATTTTCTTTTTTTATATTAACTATTTTTTATTATAAATAATTAATTATATTAACTAATTAGTTATATTATTACTTTATAACTTTAAAATTATTATTATTAATGTTTATATATAAGTTTTAAATATTAAAAAACATTATTACTTTTAAACTTTATAAGTATATAAGTTTAAATAATAATTATTAAACTAACTTATTAAAATATAATAACTTTATTATAAAATATACTAAGTATTATAAAATAAGTTTTATATTATAAACTGTAGGTAGGCTGTGTATAGTATTGTACGGGGGATAAAACACACAAAAACAAGGTAAAATAAATGACTTTTGTTTATCGATCTATCTACTTTCTAAGTATAAAGGTGGAACCTTTGTACGCAGAATTCTCCTTTTAAAAAGGGAATTTTGCCAGCAAGTACCGCCTGTATAGCTAAGCTTAAGGCTTAGCTAAGCAGTAGTACAAAGGGGTATTATACATTATATACAACCAATACCAGTATACTAATACTAGCTTTTTTTCTTTTTGGTTATAATATCCTTTTGTACAACACTTGTTTAAAAAGTGAATTCAACAAAAGAATGGCCTTACTTTCTAGCTAAAGCAGTCCTTTGTACGTAAGCCTTATAGTCTTTCAATTAGTGCTTTTACTTATACAAGCAATTTATTTATAGAAACTAGCGTTTCCAATGCCTAGTTTAGGGCGCGCTTCGTAAATACATCCGTAGGGTTATCTTTCCTATTAATTCATCGTACCTTTAAAATCTCTTTCTTTTTGTACAACTTTTAAAAAAATATAATATCAATTATTAGTCTTTTCTCCTATATTGTTCCCAGTTTGACCAAGCAGTTGTACAGTGATTTTAAGTCTAAGTATAATATAGTTAGGATTAAAAGTAAGTTTAACGCTTCTATAATGTTTTTAAAGGTTATATAAAAGGCGATAGTACTATTAAATCCGTTAACTATACTATATAATTCACTAGTTAGAACGCTTTATGTAACACGTTTGCATTTACTTAAGTTCTAATGTACAATATTGCTTTGAATTTCGAAGTTCAGGTTTATTAGATCTTTTATACAAAACTTGGTTATTAGTACAATAATAAATCCAAGCTGTAAAGTTAAGTCCAGGTTATTAGTAAAAGAACCGTTTATAAATACAAATAGCTTTGTACAACAGAAGTCAAAAGGAATAAATGTAAGGCCTTTTATTAAGTTATTTTTTTACTATTTAATTCGCTTATTTAACGCTTTAACGTTATATAACTATAGTTTAGCCACTTATACTACTATAGCAAAGTTATATGTAGCTTTTAGTTAGTATATGCTGCTAATATATACGCCGTATGCTTATTAGGAAACGTAGGCTTAGGCAAATCCTTTTATACGGGGGTTAATTTTTTCTAGGTCCTTTGCTTAGCCTTTCTAAGTCAATATAATGTTGCTTTCGTATAATAAGATCTTTCTACTATTAAACTCAATTGGGTGGTCGGGTGATAGGGTCTCCTTTAGCTTTATACGGAAGTTAGCTCGCTAGAGCTCCTTTTCCTCTTGTATAAAGAAATTTAGTGTAGCAAAACTAAGAGTATTATTCGTTTATATTTCAGTGATCCTAAAGGTGTTTAAACTGTTGTACGTATGTAAGAAATATAGGTTGTACGTAAACACTTGTATTTTAAGCTTCTTTTAGTAATGCTGGTAGTAAGTCTTAAACTAGTACAACTTTAACTCTGCTAAGCTATATAATGGTTGTACAATCCGTAAAATTGTTTTAAAGGGGTATTTATTTTTAAGCTTTAAGGGTAAGTGTGTGAATATATTGCGCAATAGCTTATTTATTAATTGTACGTACGTTTAAGTAATATTTTGTAACTTATATAATGCTTTAAAGTTTTATACAAAAGTAGGTCTAAAGGTAAGGATTAACTGTTGGCTTATTTGCTAAATTATTAGTAATTGTGTTAATACTATACTTTTTCCAGTATTATTGTACTTTTGTACAATAAGCTTTAATTTTTTGTACAGCTTAGTATTTTTTCTTTTTACCTTTTGTATAAGGCGAGACTTAAAAATGTGTTTTTTGCTGTATATAGTTGGGTTGTATGCAATAAACTTAAAAATACTTTGTATAATAAGCTTGTTAATTTTTGTTATATTTAACTTTTTAAAAGGTTTGCTTAAAGTTGTAATAATTTTATTAGTATAAAGTTTAATTATTAGCTTTAAAATTTATTGCTCTTTTTAAGCTAAAAAGGTCTTTGCTATTTAGCCTTTGTACAATAAGTTAATAGTAGGCTTTTTTCTTAGCTGTTTATGTTTTTTCTAAGTAATTATTGGTTAAACAAGTTATAAATTATCTTTTTTTATATTTGTTGTATAGTTATCCTTTGTATAATAGTACGGCTTAACTTGCGTACATTTAAATCGGATTGGTTTATTAATTAAAACAATGATTATATTTGAGTTCTTAATTGCTTTTATTTCGTATAGGCCTTCCTAGCCTTTTTTCTCTTTTTATATAAGGACTTTGCTTTGCAGAGGAAAGGTAAGTATATTGTATAATATTAAACCGTTCTGTTTTTTAATTACATAGTTGATTTTAACTTTTGTACGATTTTTTCGCAGTATTTTTATTGCTTTTTGAATAGCTGCTGCTTTTTATATAAAGGTTAAAAAAAGGGGTAAATTCTTATTAATATAAAGGTACGCGCCGAATATAAAAAGGGTTAATATAAGGCCGTTTAGTTTTACTGTATTATTTAAGGCTTTGACTACTATTTGTAGGATTGACTTATTATTTATTTATATGTTGATTTCTTCTTAAAGTATGTTATACGTATGTTTTAGCGGTCTGTAGGCTTGTTTTATTTTTCTAATTACTTAGTGTGCCTTTATAAGCATTTTTTAGCATTATACGCCTATAATTTTAGTGTAGTTTTGGAACTTGTCCAAAGTAAAGTTTGTACTAGGGTTGTATATAATGTTGTTAAGTAGTCCTTAGTATATATTGATCCAGCATTTATATAATGCTTTTTAAGCGTTTTATATAAATATAGATTTTAAAAAGGTAGTTATTTGGAATAATGTTATAGTATTAATTATATATAGTACTAATTAATTTCCTATTTATATAATATTAATAATAACTTTATAGTTAAACTTGCAGTTATTTTTAATTATGAACTTAAAGCGGCGTAGTGCCCTGTTGTATATTTAATAATAATAGTAAAACTTTTGGATTTTTTTTAAAATTAGTTATTCGATTTTGTATTTTATGCGGAATAGCATTTTGTACAATTATTTTATATAAGGGTGTTTAAAGCGTTTATATAGCTGTTATAATTTAGTTTCTGTAAAGTAACTTACTGCTTTATATAGGCTTATATTAAAAAATAAATGTTTTTATTTACGTATAATAAGAATAGTACTTTTATTTTTTTATACAATAATGTTTTTTATATTATTAAAATACGCTTTTAAGCGGTTTATATCCTTTAGTAAGAATAAAAACAGGGTAGGAGTATTAAGCATATAGAATATTATATAACTAATTTGGTTATTAATATTTATTATACTTATGAATATTATTGTACAACTGCTGCTAAAGCTGACTTTAGCTAATCCGGGGGTCTAAGTAATCTTTATATAAAGGTTCTCCTATATATAAGCTTTTGCTTATAGCTTTCCTATAGTTAAGAACTTTAAAGCGCTTATATTTTAAATAATACTTTAGTACTTCGTATAATACTGGTTATTAAGTACGAATTAGTTTAAAGGCTTGTTTAGCGTTGTTATCCAAATGTTTTCTCTTATAGTAGAATGTAGGAATGTGCTGTTCAACAAATATTACGCCGTTTTTTCGTTATATAAAAAAGGGTTTTTTTCCTCCTTATTTTTGTACAGTTTAGAGTAACCTTTGTACTTTATAAAGTAAGCTAAGAATTTCGCCGGGCTAAGCTCAGTTTTATACATTATTTCATGCGTATTAAAATATTAACCTTTTGTATAAGATTTCTTTTAGGGGGTATGGTTGGTTGACCAACACTCTTTCTTTTAATAAACAAAGCATTTCTTATTTGTACAAACATTTTTTTAAAAGTAGGTGTTTGTACGATTTTGAATAAAGTATTACCTTTAGGTATTTTAAAAGTATTGTACAATACTTCTACTTTATGTAGGGTAGCGGTTAACCTAATTATAGTACTAGTCTATATAGTATATATTTTCTACCTTTTATATAAAGTATTTGTTTAATAAGTTACTTTTAACTCGCAAGTATGTACAAAAGTTAAAGAAAAAACCTTTGCATGTAGGTTTTTAAAAAATAAACGCCGTTTTAAACTTTTGTATACCTTTGTATACTTTTGCAACTGTTGTACTAAAGTATATTTCGCTTGCGTATTTTGTACCGAGTACTTTTTATGCTTTAAACAACTTATTAATTATAATTTTTAATACTTTATACGGAGTACAGTTCTTTTTTTATTAATATATTTGTATAAAAGTAATATTTATTCAGTTTATTTAATATTAGTTATAGTTTGTAACTATGTTAAAATGTAAATCTATAATATTGTATATTTTTTTTTACGTATAATTAGGTTTAATATAGTATATATAGTAGTTTTTTGTATAATTAGTAAGAATAGTTGGGAATATTGTATAAAACCAATCTTTTATAATTTCTAGCTTTTAGCAGAAATTTACAAATTGTTGTACCTTGTTGTACAATAAATTGTACAGCTTTTTAAAGTAGTTCCTGTTTTTCTACCAAGTTTTTAGAAATACTTAGTATTTTACTAAAAGGATAACTCCGTTCTGAATATTGTACATAGGAGGGACTTAAATTTGGGATATAGCTATCCTAAAATTTAGTATTATACGAACGGTTAGCTGTTTAAGGGTTTACAGGGGATATTAAAAAACTAAGTATTCCGTTGTTAGTTAAAAGTGCAGTATATTTCCGGATTATACAATAAGATTATTATTTAAAATAAAGGATTAGTAACGTTCGATTGAGGAGAGTACTTCTTAGAAATATACTCTTAGTTTTGGATTGTTATACAATAGTATGTTCTTTTAGAAAAGGGGTTTTTTTTAGGGTTGCGTACAAGGGTTTTTTTAAGATTGTAATTACATTTTAAATATAGGGATAATAAGGCTTTTTTATTATATAAGTATATTTTAGCTTATAAGTTGCTAGCTTAAAGTAGGGGAGGTTTATTGTTATGCAGTGCTTTTTATTTTTAGGGAAGCAAATAGCATTTGAGATTTTTATATAGGGAGTTAAGGTTTATACGTAAGGACGAATTTGCTTTCTATTAGTTATACAATGTAGTTTCTTTTAAAGTAAAAAACAGGCTTTTGATTTAAAATACCTTTTATACGGATTATATTATAAATTTATGTAATAATCTTACTATTAATTTACTAAAAGGTTTGAATTCCAGCTAGTTCGAAGTCTTTTAATAGGTTTTTTTAAAGACTTTAAGGGTTATACTAATTTTCTTTGTACTTAGCTAAGAAATACGCAGCTTATACGTTTATATCCTTTTAAGTTGCTGTATAAGAATTACATAAAATATTATTATATGTAAAAGGGTTGATTTTTCGTTGTACGTTAACTAAAGGAATACTAGTAGCTTTTAAAACTTTCTTTATAGTAGGTTTGTAGGGGAGGTTAGAGGGGTAGACTAAAGGCTGTTCCTTAAAAGGTTTAGCATTTTTGTACAACTGTTTTGGGCGGCCATCTTGCGATTAACTGTTGTGCAATATTATAGTAAATATAAGGGATTTGATTGTAGGGCGAACTCTTATGCAGTTTATATAATAGTAATCAAAGTAGTATAATTATGCGCTATTAATTACATATTTGCATTTAAGTCAATCCTAATGCATAAAAGGGTAATTAATCTCTCTATCCTATTAGTACTGCCGAAGGATAAAGTATAATATAGGAGATGCGGTCCTCAAAGTACTAGATACAATCCCGTTTTTACTTAGCTAATTTGTATTTTTAAGCCGAGAATACTAATCAGTGTGGGTAGGCTGTGTATAGTACTATACGGGGGATAAAATACATAAAAACAGGGTGAGATAAATAACTCTTGTTTATTGATCTATTTACTTTCTAAGTATAAAGGTGGAACCTTTGCACGTAGAATTCTCCTTTTAAGGAGGGAATTTTGCCGGCAAGTACCGCCTATATAGCTAAGCCTAAGGCTTAGCTAAGCAGTAGTACGAAAGGGTATTGTACATTATATATAACCAATACCAGTGTACCAACATAAACATTATTTAATTAAAAGTAAGTTTAAAAATAAAAGCTATATAAAATAAAACTAAATACTAATTATTAAATTATAAATAGCTTATTAATTTCATTTAAAAAACTAAGTAAATATTTAAATATAAAAACTTATTTTTTATTATATAATTATTCCTTTTTTTATTATTATAATTATAATTATTTAATTATTTTTAATTTATTTTAATAATTACACTTATTTTAAATACTTTAATTACTTTATTACTTATAATAATTCTTAGTAATTGTGTTTATTTACTTACTTTAATTACTTTTAATAATTTATTTTTGTTTAGTGATTTTATTATATAATTTTAGTTTTTTAGTAATTTTAATTTATTTTTAAAATGTTTTTTTTTTTACTAGTTATACATTTTAAATGCGTAACGTAGCTATACTATTAATTCGCAACATTAATAATTAATATTATATTATTTTATAAATTATATAAAAAAAAAGAAATTTTCAAAATATAATAAATTAATAGTAAAAATAATTTAGTGAATATATTTATAAAGTATATTTTAAATATTATATTAAAAATACTAGTTTTAATTAACTAATTTATTATATAAATTAAAATATTTATTAAATAATAAAACATTATTATATAAAAATAACTTTATAAATATATAATAGTAAATAAAATACTATTTTATTATTTTTTTAAATTTATTATATAAAATTTCTTTAAATATTATATAAAAAAAAAAAAAAACAAAAAAAAAAAAGATTTTTATATATACTTTAAAAAGTATATAAAAAAAACTACGTTTAAAAACTTAATATATAATACTTTTACTTTTTTTACTTTTTTTTTTATTATAAATTAAGTAATAAACGTTATAAAAACGTTAAATATACGTAATATAAATACTATTTTAAAAGCTAAAAACTTAATAATATACTTTAAAAAACAAACCGTTATAAATTGCATAGCCGTTATATAAATTATTTTAACAAAAATAATTAGCTAAATAATTATAGTTTTAAATTAAAATAACTTAAAAGTAGTTTTTTTAACAAATAAATTTAGTTTAAATGTTAATAAAATTATTAAAAACTAAAACCTAAAAAGAAATATTATATAAAAAAGCAATAATAATAATTTTTTTTTATTAATATATTAAATAAAATAAACTATTATATAAAAAAATAAAAATAAAAAAATATATACGTTATTATAAAAAAACTATATAAAAGTTTAATAAGCTAAATATATAGTAAAAAAGTAGTAAACTTTTATATAACTATTATTATTTAATTTAATAAACTTTTTAAATTAAAAAACGCTTTTAAAAAACGGAAACGCAAAACACGAGTGTATAAAAGCATTAAAAAAAAAAACATAATTACAATAATAAAAACAATATTATTATTATTATAATTATTATTATAACTATTATTATTATTACTACTATTACTAATAATAATAATAGTAAAATTTTTTATAATATAAAAAAAAAAGAAAGTAAATTATATATAATAAAAAAAAAGCGTAATTAAATATAATAAATATAATACATACTTTTTTTTTTTTTAAATATTATATATATAATATATATATATATTTTTTTTAACGTATAATAAATAAAATACGTATTTTTTTCTTTTTATATATAAATTATATATATAAAAATAATATAAATTCCTTTTATTATTTTATAATTCGTATTTAAAAACTATTAAATATAATATAAATAATAATATAATAAATAAACTAATATATATAACTTATTTAATAATATTAAAACAATGTTTATTATATAATTCTTTTAAATTAAATTTATATAAAGTTATTTATTAAAACTAATATAAACTTAAATTTTTTTATTTTAATTTATAAACAAATAATATACGAAAAAAATAGTAAAATTAAAAAGAAAAAAGCTATTATTAATATATTAATATTAATTATATATAATAAATAATACTTTTTTGTATTACTATTTAATTAAGTTTATAATTTAGTTAAATAAGTAGTATATAATAGCAAAATCCTTTTTTTATAAGGAAAACTTTGCGTATATAAGTTTTTTTATTATATTTAAATAATAAACAAATAGTAATACTGTTGTAATATTGGTATTGGTTACAATTAGTATTATATACTTATGTACAATACTTTTTCGTATTACTGCTTAGTTAAACCGTAAGTTTAGTTATTTAAACGGTATAACTAAACAGAATTCCTTTTTTATAAAGGAATTCTACGTACGAAAGTTTCACTTTCGTACTAAAATATAAAAAAAAATCAATTAAATAGTTAGTTGTGTTTACTTTTTGTTTACGTACGATATTGTACCCCTTTAACTATACGACAACTATTAAAAATATTTTTATTTTAATATTATATTTAATATTAAATATATAAACTTGTTTTATATATTATTAAACTAATATATATGTTATTATTAATAAGTAATTTTTTATTTTATAGTTATTTTTTTTTTATATAGTAATACTAATTTAATAACTTATTTACTTTTTAAAATATTATAATTTTATTTTTTAATAATATTAGTTTATTTATAAATATTGTTATACTTTTAGTAATTTAAATAATTGCTTTTAAAATAGCTTATAAAAACTTATTTTAATACTATATTATTTTTTTTTAATATATTTTACTTATTTTTAAGCTTTAATTAAATTATATAATATTTTTTACTTTTAAAATACTAATTATTTATTAAACAACTTAAATAATATTTTAATAATTTTTTTAATATTTAATTTTATAATTATATAATTTAAATTATATAATATTAATTTTACTTTTTAAAAACCTTTTTAAATATTAAATTTAGTTATAATTTTTTTAAATATTTTATAAAACGTAGTAAAAAAATCTTTTTTTTAATATATAAAATATATAACTATATTATAAAGTTAATTTATTTATTATATATTTATTTTAAAATACTAAAAATACAAATATTAAAAAACTATAATTAATATAATAAATAAGCTAGTATATAAAATAAAATAATATTTTTTTTTATATAAAATATTTTAAAATTAATTAAATAAATGTTTTTTTAATTATTTAAAATTAATAAATAATAAATACTTTTTAAATTAACGCATTTTACAAGCATCCGGACTATTTAAGCATTCGGACCACTTTTTAGCACTTTTATACAAATAATTAAAATAACTTAACAATAATATATATTATTAATTTAAACTACTTAGAATTTGAATTGCTAAATAATTTTACATTATTTTAATACGTACGTATATTACAGCTAGGCTTGCTGCAAAGCTTACAGCGCTAAGCGCGCGTTTTTTACTTTTTTATATAATAATTACCTTAATAATTATTAGCTTTTTATTACTTTTTAGTATTTATTTTGGCTTATAACCTTTAAGCTTTTTTAATAATAAATAACTTTTTATTTTATATTTGAGTTTTTTTTGTACAATAATACTTATTAAGTTTATTATTTGCTTTTTAAAGTTATATAACTTTTTTTTTTAATAATGCAAAACAATAGAAAATAATAGTTATATTATATAATAATTATTAAATATTTTTAATAATTAAACTTAACAAATTACTTATTTTTTATATAACTTTTCTTTAAATATATTCGGTTTGTAATTCGGTTTATTAAAAGTTTTAAAGGGTAATTAGTTACTAATAATTTAGTTGCAAAATTAGATTTTTAATTATAAGAATTTTCGAACAATAATTAAACTACAAAATAATATATTTTAAGTTATATAAAACTAGTTTTATTTTTTAAAAACCTTTATATATGTTTTCTTTGGTTATTAATACATTATATGCGTAAAAAAACGCAAATAGAAAATCTTTTTTATTAATATATAATATATATACTTATATTAACTATTTAATTTTTCTATTATATACTTATTTTAATACGTTAAAATAACTAATATTAAAAGGCTAAAGCTTATAAAAGGAATAAAAAAGTATATAAAGTATAATAATATTATAAGCTTTTATATATATTTTAAATTTAGTTAAATAATAGCTTTTATATTTATTAAAAATAAGTAAGTAATATATACTTTTTATATAATCTTTTATATATTTATTAAAATGTTTAATTTAATTTAAACTTTATTTATTTATTATTTAATTATTTTTTGTAGTTTTAACCTTTTAATTATTTAATAAATCTATATTTTTATATTAAAATAATAAGTAATTTTACTTTATTAAAATAATATATAGTAAAACAGTATAACTATATAATAAAATAACTTAAATAATTATAAATTATTTTTAGTTATTTAATTATATAAATTTTAGTTTTTTAGCCTTTTTAAACATAATTATTATAAAGTTAATTATAATTTTATTTATTAAAAACTTAGTTTTATTAAAATTATATATATATTTTTTATATATATTATATTTAATTAATATTCTTTATATAAAGGTAAATTAAATATAGTATTTAATTAGGTTTTTATTTATAACTTATTAGTAGTTAATTTATTAATTAAAATGTATTATAAGTTTAAAAGTTTATTGTACAAAGTTTAAAGTTTAGTTTTTTTTAATAAAGCGTTTATTATATAGTTTTAGTAGTTAATTAGTTATATTTTTAATATTACTATATTAAAAAGGAAATAATTGCGAAACTAAATTAATAATATATTGTATAATTAATTGCTTTTCGAATTTAATAAGTTTTTAAGTTGCGGTAAATAAGTTATACTTTGTTTTACTATTATATAGTTAGCGAATAAGTGTTGTACAAGGAATACTAAAAATCCTAAAAATGTATTAAAGGTTTATATTAAAGTTTTATTTAATAGTTTATAATGTAAGCTATATATCGGATTTATTAAAAGTAAGTACTATTATTAATAAAGAAAAAAAGTTAAATTAAAAATAGTTCGTACAAAAATGTTAAAAAGTAGTCCGAATATTTAAGTAATTTAAATACTTGTAAAATGCGTTATAAGTTATATATTTAATAAAATACTAAATTTAATTATACTTTTATTTATTTATTATTTAATTATTTTTTATTATTATAATTACTTAATTATTTAATAATATAATATTTTATATTATAATAATAAATAAACTTTATTAACTAAAATAATATATAATAAAACTATTATAATATTAATATTAGTTGTAATTAGTATTATATATTTATATACAATACTTTTTTATATTACTATTTAATTAAGCCGTAAGCTTAATTATTTAAGCAATATAATTGAACAAAATTCCTTTTTTATAAAGGAATTTTACGTATAAAAGTTTTATTTTATATTAAAATATAAAGAAAAATTAATTAAATAATTATTTGTATTTACTTTTTATTTATATATAATATTGTACTTTTTTAGTTATATAATACTAATTAATGTTTTTAATTAAAAAATATAAACTAGTAAAAATAAAAACGGAATTTTTATTTAATTATATAAATTGTGTATTTTGTATTGTACTTTAGTTTTTTTAATAATAAATTAATAAGAAAAAGAAATTAATTACTTTTTTTGTATTTTAATTTAACTTTTATATAAAAGCTTAATTAATAATGCGGAATTATGTTACTTTTAATTTCAATTATATAAACTACGTAAAAGTTCGTTTAATAATTAAAACTTTTTTTTATTTACTATAATATTAAATAATAATTATTCGTATAATAGCTATTAAAAACAAACGTACAAAAATACAAAACTTTTTAAAAAACAGTTTTTAATTCTTTTTATTAAACTTTTATATAAATTTACAATAAAAAAAATTTTAAAATTTACTAGTATTTTTTTAATTACTATATAAAAAATAATTAAACTTTATATATATAATAATACTTTATATAACTTTTATATAGTAATTTAAAAAGAAATTAATATATAAACTGTATATTTTTATATTAAATATAATTAAAACTTATATAAACTAAATAATTTTTAAAAATTACTAATTAAAAATTTTAAATTAATTAATATATAAATGTTTAATATATTAATAATAAAATTATTATTAAAATTTATAATATATTTTATATAAAAAGTATTTTAAATTAAAAGCTTATATTATACTAAAAAAAAAACCGTATTGTATAACTTACAAAAAGTAATTTCATTTTAACGTATAAACTTTAACTTTTTATATAGAAATTCTAAATATATTTTGCTTTTTTAAAAGAAAAAAAAATTATATAATTATTAACTTCCTTTATTTTAAGTTAATAATTTTTAAACCAAAGTTAAAATATATTTATATAATAAAAAAGCTTTATTATATTTATTTTTAAAATTAAATTATAATTTTAAAAAAAGCTTTATTTATAAAATTAAAAAAAGCCTTTTATTTAAAAAAATATACTTTTATAAAACAATAAAAAACTAAAAGTATATTTTTAAAAAATACTTTTTTTTATTAAATATTACTTATTTTTTATATTAAATAATAACTTTATTATATAATTTAAAAATATACTATATTTTTAACGTATAATAAAATACTTAGTTTTTTAATACTTTTTATATAATATTAAATATTAAAGTACTTATATTTTAAATTTAGATTTTATTTATATATAATATTTAAAATAAAATTATTTTTTTAATAAAATATTAAATATTTTTTAAAACTTAATAAAAAAAAAACTATTTTAAAAAACTATATAATTTATTATATAATAAAGTATAATAACGTTATTTACAAATTAGTAATACATTTAAATTAGTAATACATTTTTTCGTACTTTTTATATATAAATTTAAATAAATTAACTGTAATGCAAAAAAATTAATTAAATTAATTAAAATTATTTTTATTAAAAGTTTTTATTTTTGTTTAATAAGTTTAAGCATTATATTCGGGTTTATTACAAATATTATACTACTTTAAATATATTCGCGTTTTTTTTACTAAACAACTTATTTTGTTTTTATTAGTTAATTTAACTACTTTATTATTTTTAAATTCCTATAAAACTTAAACTTTATTAATAATAAAAAGTTTTTTATATTATATTTGTTTATTTTTTGTTTTATAATATTTATTTAATATATAGTTAGTTTTATAAAGCTTTTTGTTTTTTTAACGTAAAAAAGCGTTTTTATATATTAACTTTTATATAGTTTTTATAATTAAGTTAATAAAATCTAAAATTTTTATTAAAAAACTTAATAAATAATTTTAAATTTTAGTTTTAATAAAATTTAATAATTATTTAGTTTTAAAAATAATTATAAATATTTTTAAAGTTTATATTAAAAAAAGTAATTTTAAGTTAATAAAAGGTGTTTTTTTAACTTTTATAATATTTAAAGCTAAAATAACCTTATTATTATTTAAAAAAATAAGTTTAATAACTTTAAATTCTAATTAAATATTTTATTTTATAAAAAAAGCTATAAATACTTTTAAAAACCTAGTAAAGAAATTCTTTTTTATAATATAAATTTAATATTATTATATTAAATCTTTAATATATAATAAATAAATATATTTAAATATATTAAAAAGTACTAAATTTAAAAGTTAAAAATTATAAAATAAATAAAAAAGTATATAAAAAGAAATAATATTATAGTTTTTATAATATTCTTTAAATTTTATAAAATAATAGCTTTTATAACTATTAAAAATTAAAAAGTATTTTATATTTTATATATAGCTTTTAATATAATAATTAAAGTATTTTACTTATTTAATACTTATTTTATTTATTATTTAACTATTTAAAAATAAGTTAATTTTTTAATTATTTAATAAAGTAATATTATAATATTAAAATATAAAATAAACTTTTTTTATAAAAATAATATATAGTAATTGTTGGTAGGCTATGTACAATATTGTACGGGGGTAAAACACATAAAAATAAGGTAAAATAAATGACTTTTGTTTATTGATTTATTTACTTTTTAAGTATAAAGGTGGAACTTTTGTACGCAGAATTCTTTTTTTAAAAAAGGAATTTTGCCGGCAAGTACCGCCTGTATAACTAAGCTTAAAGCTTGGCTAAGTAGTAGTACAAAGGGGTATTATATATTATATATAACTAATATTAATATACTAATATTGGCTTTTTTTCTTTTTAGTTGTAATATTCTTTTGTATAATATTTGCTTAAAAAGTAAATTTAATAAAAGAATAGCCTTACTTTTTAGCTAAAATAACCTTTTATATATAAGCTTTATAGTTTTTTAACTAGTATTTCTACTTATATAAGTAATTTATTTATAAATACTAGCGTTTCTAATACTTGGTTTAAGGCGCGCTTTATAAATGCGTTTATAAAGTTATTTTTCTTATTAATTTATTATACTTTTAAGATTTCTTTTTTTTTATACAACTTTTAAAAAAATATAATATTAATTATTAGTTTTTTTTCCTATATTGTTTTTAGTTTAACTAAATAATTATATAGTGATTTTAAGTTTAAATATAGTATAGTTAGAATTGAAAGCAAGTTTAGCGCCTTTATAATGTTTTAAAAGGTTATACAGAAAGTAATAGTACTATTAAATTTATTAACTATATTATATAATTTACTAGTTAAAATACTTTATATAACGCGTTTATATTTACTTAAATTTTAATATATAATATTACTTTGAATTTTAAAGTTTAAATTTATTAAATCTTTTATACAAAACTTAATTACTAATATAATAATGAATTTAAGTTATAAAGTTAGGTTTAAATTATTAGCAAAAAAACTATTTATAAATATAAATAGCTTTATATAATAAAAGTTAAAAGGAATAAATATAAAGCTTTTTATTAAGTTATTTTTTTATTATTTAATTTATTTATTTAATACTTTAACATTATATAACTATAGTTTAGCTATTTATATTGCTATAATAAAGTTATACGTAGTTTTTAGTTAGTATATACTGCTAATATATATACTATATATTTATTAGAAGATATAAGCTTAGGCGAATTCTTTTATATAAAAGTTAATTTTTTTTAGGTTTTTTACTTAGCTTTTCTAGGTTAACATAATATTGCTTTTGTATAATAAGATCTTTTTACTATTAAACTTAATTAAATAGTTAGGCAATAAGGTTTTTTTTAGTTTTATATAAAAGTTAGTTTACTAAAGCTCTTTTTCTTTTTATATAAAGAAGTTTAGTATAGTAAAACTAAAAGTATTATTCGTTTATATTTTAGTAATTTTAAAAATGTTTAAATTATTATACGTATATAAAAAGTATAAATTATATATAAATACTTATATTTTAAGCTTTTTTTAGTAATACTAGTAATAAGTTTTAAATTAGTATAACTTTAACTTTGCTAAGCTATATAATAGTTGTATAATTTATAAAATTGTTTTAAAAGGGTATTTATTTTTAAGCTTTAAAAATAAATATACAAATATATTATACAATAGTTTATTTATTAATTATATATACATTTAAGTAATATTTTATAGTTTATATAATGTTTTAAAGTTTTATACAAAAGTAAGTTTAAAAATAAAGATTAATTATTAAATTATTTACTAAATTATTAGTAATTGCGTTAATATTATACTTTTTTTAGTATTATTGTATTTTTGTACAACAAGTTTTGATTTTTTGTACAGCTTAGTGTTTTTTCTTTTTACTTTTTATATAAAACAAGACTTAAAAACGTATTTTTTACTATGTATAGCTAGGTTATACGTAATAAACTTAAAAATACTTTGTATAACAAGCTTATTAATTTTTATTATATTTAACTTTTTAAAAGGTTTGTTTAAAGTTATAATAATTTTATTAATACAAAGTTTAATTACTAATTTTAAGGCTTATTGCTTTTTTTAAGCTAAAAAGGTTTTTGCTATTTAGCTTTCGTATAATAAGTTAATAACAGGCTTTTTTTTTAACTATCTATGTTTTTTCCAAATAATTATTAGTTAAACAAGTTATAAATTATTTTTTTTTATATTTATTATACGGTTATTTTTTATATAATAGTACGGCTTAACTTGCGTACACTTAAATTAAATTAGTTTATTAATTAAAATAACAATTATATTTAAGTTTTTAATTGCTTTTATTTTATATAAGCCTTTTTAACTTTCTTTCTTTTTTTATATAAGGACTTTGCTTTGTAAAAGGAAAGTAAGTATATTATATAATGTTAAACTGTTTTGTTTTTTAATTATATAGTTAATTTCAACTTTTGTACAATTCTTTTACAGCATTTTTATTGCTTTTTAAATAACTATTGCTTTTTGTACAAAGGTTGGGGAAAAGGGTGAATTTTTATTAATATAAAAGTATACACCAAATAAAAAAAAGTTAATATAAGGCTATTTAGTTCTACTATATTATTTAAGGCTTTAACTACTATTTGCAAAATTGACTTATTGTTTATTTATATATTAATTTTTTTTTAAAATATGTTATATATATATTTTAATAGTTTATAAGCTTGTTTTATTTTTTTAATTACTTAATATACTTTTATAAGCATTTTTTAATATTATACACTTATAATTTTAATATAGTTTCAGAACTCGTTTAAAGTAAAGTTTATATTAAAGTTATATATAATATTATTAAGTAGTTTTTAATATATATTAATCCAGTATTTATATAACGCTTTTTAAGTATTTTATATAAATAGAAATTTTAAAAAAATAGTTATTTAGAATAATGTTATAATATTAATTATATATAGTATTAATTAATTTCCTATTTGTATAATATTAATAATAACTTTATAGTTAAATTTATAATTATTTTTAATTATGAATTTAAAGCAGCGTAGTACTTTGTTATACATTTAATAGTAATAATAAAACTTTTGGATTTTTTTTAAAATTAGTTATTCAACTTTATATTTTATATAAAATAGTATTTTATATAATTATTTTATATAAAGGTATTTAAAACGTTTATATAGCTATTACAGTTTAGTTTTTATAAAGTAGCTTACTGCTTTATATAAGCTTATATTAAAAAATAAATGTTTTTATTTACGTACAATAAAAATAATGCTTTTATTTTTTTATATAATAATGTTTTTTATATTATTAAAGTATATTTTTAAACAGTTTGTATTTTTTAGTAAAAATAGGAATAAAATAGAAGTATTAAGTATATAAAATATTATACAACTAATTTAATAATTAATATTCATTATACTTATAAATATTATTATATAACTATTATTAAAGCTAATTTTAGCTAATTTAAAGGTTTAAGTAATTTTTATATAAAGGTTCTTTTATATATAAGCTTTTATTTATAGCTTTCCTATAGTTAAAAACTTTAAAGCACTTATATTTTAAATAATACTTTAATACTTTATATAATACTGGTTATTAAGTATAAATTAGTTTAAAAGCTTGTTTAGCATTATTATCCAAATGTTTTTTCTTATTATAAAATGTAAAAATATACTATTTAATAAGTATTACACTATTTTTTTGTTATACAAAAAAGGGTTTTTTTTTTTCTTATTTTTATATAGTTTAAAATAGCTTTTATACTTTATAAAGTAAGTTAAAAACTTTACTAAACTAAGTTTAGTTTTATATATTATTTTATATATATTATAATATTAACTTTTTATATAGGATTTTTTTTAAAAAGTATAGTTAGTTAATTAATATTTTTTTTTTTAGTAAACAAAGTATTTTTTATTTATACAAATGTTTTTTTAAAAGTATATATTTATATAATTTTAAATAAAGTATTGCTTTTAAATATTTTAAAAGTATTATACAATATTTTTACTTCACATAAAATAATAGTTAATTTAGTTATAGCACTAGTTTATATAGTATATATTTTCTACTTTTTATACAAAGTATTTATTTAATAAGTTACTTTTAACTTGTAAATACGTACAAAAGTTAAAGAAAAAGCCTTTATATATAGGTTTTTAAAAAATAAGCGCCGTTTTAAACTTTTGTATACCTTTACAAGCTTTTACAACTATTATACTAAAGTATATTTTATTTATATATTTTATATTAAATATTTTTTATATTTTAAATAACTTATTAATTATAATTTTTAGTACTTTATATAAAGTATAATCCTTTTTTTATTAATATATTTATATAAAAGTAATATTTATTTAGTTTATTTAATATTAATTATAGTTTATAACTATATTAAAGTGCAAATTTATAGTATTATATATTTTTTTCTACGTACAATTAGGTTTAATATAGTAAATATAGTAGTTTTTTATACAATTAGTAAGAATAATTAAGAATATTACGTAGAACTAATCTTTTATAATTTCTAGTTTTCGGCAGAAATTTACAAACTATTGTATTTTATTGTATAATAAATTGTACGGCTTTTTAAAGTAATTCCTGTTTTTCTACTAGGTTTTTAAAAATGCTTAGTATTTTGTTAAAAGAATAACTCCGTTTTGGATATTATATATAAAAAGGACTTAAATTTAAAATATAGCTATTTTAAGATTTAGTATTGTACGAACGGTTAGTTGTTTAAAGGTTTGCAAGGGATATTAAAAAACTGGATATTCCGTTATAAATTAAAAGTACGGCATATTTCCGGATTATATAATAAAGTTATTACTTAAAGCAAAAAACTAGTAGTGTTTAATTAAAAGGAGTGCTTTTTAAAAATATACTTTTAGTTTCGAATTATTATATAATAGTATGTTTTTTTAAAAAAGGGGTTTTCTTTAAAGTTACGTATAAAGGTTTTTTTAGGATTGTAATCGCGTTTTAAGTGTAAAAACAATAGGGGTTTTTTGTTGTACAAATAGGGGTTAACTTAAAAGTTGCTAGCTTAAAGTAAAGGAGGTTAATTGTTATATAGTGCTTTTTATCCTTAAAAAAACAGGTAGTATTTGGGATTTTTGTATAGGGAGTTAAAGTTTGTACGTAAAAATAAAGTTACTTTCCGTTAGTTATATAACGTAGTTTTTTTTAAAGCGGGGGATAGGCTTTTAATTTAAAATACCTTTTATACGAAATATATTATAAATTTTAGTAATAATTTTATTGTTAATTAATTAAAAGATTTGTATTTTAGCAAATTTAAAGTTATTAGTTAGTATTTCTTATAAATCTTATAGTTTATATAAAGTTTAATTATATTTAGTAAAAAGGTATACAGTTTATATATTTATCTTTTTTTAATTTACTATATAAGAATTATATAAAGTATTATTATATATATAAGGATTAATTATCTTTTATATAGTATTTATAGGAATACTAGTAGTTTATGCGATTTTTTTTATTGTAAATTTGTAAAAAAGGTTATAAAGGTAAACTAAAGGCTGTTTTTTAAAAGGTTAAGCATTTTTATACAGTTATACTTACTAGCTATTATATAATTGGCCGTTATACAACATTATATTAAATATAAAGGGTTTAATTATAAGGTAAACTTTTACATAGTTTATATAATAGTAATTAAAAGTAATACAATTACGTGTTATTAATTAAATGTTTATATAAAAAGCTATACTTAAAGTATAAATAAGTAATTGATTTTTCCTTCTTATTAGTAAAACTAAAAGAACTGAAGTACAATATAAAATATGCGGCTTTTGTACAACTAAATAAGAATCTTATTTTTATTTAACTAATTTATATTTTTAAGTTAAAAATACTAATTAGTATTAGTAAGCTATATATAATATTGTACGGGGGTAAAACATATAAAAACAAGGTAAAATAAATGACTTTTGTTTATTGATTTATTTACTTTTTAAGTACGAAGGTGGAACCTTTGTACGTAGAATTCTCCTTTTAAAAAGGGAATTTTGCTAGCAAGTACCGCCTGTATAACTAAGCCTAAAGCTTGGTTAAGCAGTAGTACAAAAGGGTATTGTATATTATATACAACTAATACTAATATACTAATAGTAATATTGTTTAACTTTAAAAATTAATAGTTTAAATTACTATAACTTATTTTTTGCTTTTTTATTAAGCTTATTTAAGCTTTTTATATTTTTTAATATTTATAATAACTATTTTTAATATAATTATAGTTATTAAAAATCTAGTTTTATTAAAGTTATATATATTTTTAATTATAATACTATATTTTAAAATTATATTAGTTATAAGTTTAAACTACGTATAATAACTTAAAAAACTTTTATTAAAAGTTTATTAATAATTAATTTAAAAATTTAAATGTATTTAAAAGTTTAATTATTATTATATAAAGTTTAATATTTAGTTTTTATTAATAAGTAATACGTTGTATATATATTAGAAAATATTAGCTATTTTTTTAATATATTAAAGCTAAAACAAAAATACTTGCAAATCCAGTTTAATTATATATTAAATAATCGTATTTTTTTTAAATATTATAAAATTTTAATATTATTAGTTTATAACGTATTATAATTATATATTATTTAAATATTAAATTAAAATACTAAAAGAAATATTATAAACTTTAAAAAGCTTATAAAAAAAAAATATAAGTTTTAATATTTAGTTTAAATAGCTAATTATAAACTAATAGTATTAAATTTACAAGTTATATTATAATTATTAAAAAATAAATAAATAAATGTAAAAAGTGCGAAAATATTAAAAAATGCATTACTAATTTAAATGTATTACTAATTTGTAAGTAACGTTAATTTATAAAATTTTATTAAAAACTTAAAATATTAAAAAAGTAGTTTTATATTGTATTTTTTACTATTTTTACTAATTATATAAAGAATTACTATATTTATTATATTAAACTTAATAATATATAAAAAAAAATATATAATATTATAAACTTATATTTTAATATAGTTATAAATTATAATTAATATTAAATTAATTAAATAAATATTACTTTTAAATAAATATATAAGTAAAAAAAGGACTTTATTTTGTATAAAGTATTAAAAACTATAATTAATAAGCTATTAAAAATATAAAAAGCATTTAAAATAAAGTATATAAACAAAATATATTTTAGTATAATTATTATATAAATATATAAAAATATATTAAAATTTAAAATAATACTTATTTTTTAAAAACTTATATATAAAAGGTTTTTTTTTAACTTTTATATATACTTTTAAATTAAAAACAATTTATTAAATAAATATTTTATATAAAAAATAAAAAATATATACTATATAAACTAATAATATAATTAAATTAATTAATACTTTATATAAAATAAAAATATTATATAATATTTAAAAAATGTTTAAAAATAATATTTTAACTAAAATTATATAAATATATATTTTTAAAAAAATATTTATATAAATAAAAAATACTTTATTTATTAAAAAAAAGGATATTAATTAACTAATTATACTTTTTAAAAAAGGTTTTATATAAAAAGTTAATATTTTAATATATATAAAATAATGTTTAAAAGTAAGTTAATTTTAATAGAATTTTTAACTTACTTTATTAAATATAAAAGCTATTTAAAATTATATAAAAAAAAAAAAAAAACTTTTATTTATATAATAAAATTATAATATAATATTTAATAAATAATATATTTTTATATTATATAATTAAAAAGAATATTTAAATAATAATATTAAATAAGCTTTTAAATTAATTTATATTTAATAATTAGTATTATATAAAGTATTAAAATATTATTTTAAATATAAATACTTTAAAGTTTTTAATTATAAAAAAATTATAAGTAAAAATATACTTATAAAAAAACTTTTATATAAAAATTACTTAAGCTTTTAAAATAATTAAAATTAGTTTTAATAAAAGTTATATAATAATATTTATTAATATAATAAAAATTAATAATTAAATTAATTATATAATATTTTATATATTTAATACTTTTATTTTATTTTTATTTTTATTAGAAAATATAAATTATTTAAAAATATATTTTAATAATATAAAAAATATTATTATATAAAAAAATAAAAGTATTTTTTTTATTATATATAAATAAAGTTACTTATTTTTTAATATTAGTTTATATAAAGTAATTAATTACTTTATTAAAAGTAAATTATAATAGTTATATAAATATTTTAAATACTTTTATATAAAAAAATTATATAAAATATTATTTTATATAAAATATAAAGTTAAATAATTAATTTTAAAAGAAATTTAAAAGTTTTACTATTATTATTAAATATATAATAAAGAATTATATTGTTTTAAATTTATAATTAAAAATAATTATAAATTTAATTATAAAGTAATTATAAATATTATATAAATAAAAAATTAATTTGTATTATATATAATTAATATTATAACGTACTACACGGGTTAGCTATATATACGGGTTAGCTACGCATTAACTTAGATTTTTGTACGCACTTTTATTTTTTTTACATTTTTTAACAACTAAATATGTTTAACTTATATAAAGAAAATAATATACAGCTTATATTATAAGCTTTATAGCAAAACTAAAAACTTTTTATTTAAAGTGCTGCAAAAATGTACAATATTCCTAAATTTACCTTTTATATATAACGTTATAAAATTGCATTACAAAGTACAACACGCTTATTTTTATACTAATTAACAAAATATAAAAAGGAATTAATTATATAATATATTTTTAACTTAAATATATAAGCATTTCTGCTAAAGTTAGTTAATATTAAAAATATAGCTAATTTACTACTACGTATATATAATACGTCTTTAGTTAGCATTAATTAGGCTTTAACTTTTATATAGTAATAACCTAATATTTATATACGCTTTAATTATTAAATTAATTACTAAAGAATTTTATACAAAAATCCTAATATATACTAAATATAATTTACTTTTATATAAAATATAATTACTACTTATAGTATTTTAAAAGAAAATATTTATAACTTTAATAAAATAAGCTTTATAATAAGCAAAATATTATTTAAAATAGTTATTATATTGTTTAACTAATATAAAAAACTAAAATTTATATAATAAAGCAATTAAAAATAATTAATAGTTATTTAAACTATTTTTTTATATAAATATACAATATTACTATATATTATTTTAATAAAGCTTATGTATTTATTATTTTAGTATTTTAATATTAACTTACTATATAAATAAAGGATTACTATTATAATTAATAGCTAAACTATAAATAAAAAAGGTTTAAATTAAATAAAATATTTTAATTAATATATAACTTATTGTATAAAAAATATTTACTGGTTTTTAATTTTAAATAGTTATAAAAACTATTATTTAGTTAATTTTAAAACCTATATTAAAAATTATAAAATTATTATATTTTATATACTTATACATTTATTATATAAGCTTTAGCCTTTTAATATTAGTTATTTTAACCTTTTAAAACAGGCGTACAGTAAAGCAATTAATAAACTTATATAATTAAATATTATATATATTAATAAGGTTAGCTTTTTTAATATATTTTATTAAGCATTTAAAGCTTTAATAATTAAAAGCAACATTTAAAAAAGGTTTAAAAGTACTAGCCTTGTTCCGTACAACTTAAAATATATTATTTCTTAGCTTATAATAAAAAAACCTATTAAAACACTATTAGGATTGTTTTATAAGCTTTATATAAAACTTAGCAATTAAAAGTTAAAAACCCCGTATAATAAAAAAAATACCGAACAATAAGCCTAGTTTATTAAAAATAAAGTTATATAGTATTAAAATAGCTTTTTAATAATTATTTTAAATATAATTAATTTAATTACAAAAAAAACAAATATATTAAAATACTAAGTTATATTATTATAAACTAAAATAGCTAAGCTTTATAAAGCAAACTATAAATTAAGCTAATATCGTTGTACAAAAAACAAATGTTTATAAGTTAAAGAATTACTTACTATATAAAAAAGTTAAAATTAAAAGGCTAAAAAAGCTATTAAAAAACAAATAATTAAAGAAGTACAAGTAAATAATTGTTGTATAAAAAGTAGGACTATATAAAAAAAATACTATAGAATTTATAGCAAACCCGAATATAATGCGCGCATATATTAAAACAAAGTAGAAATATTTAACAAAAGTAAATTCAAATAGTACAAATTAATTTTTTATATTATAGTTAAGTTATTTTAATTTTATGTACGAAAGTCCAAAAAAGTGCGCAGCTAACCCGTATGCGCAACTAACTTATATAGTACATTAATAGTATTTTAAATAACTATTTTTTAAAAATTTATATTTATATAAAATACTTAAAAAATATTATATAAATATTAAATTAATATTTATTAAAAATTACTTAATAATATTATATATAACTTTAAAATAAATTTTTTATTAAACGAATTTTAAAACTATATTAAAATTATAAGTATATAATATTAAAAAATGCTTATAAAAGTATATTAAGTAATTAAAAAAGTAAAAAAAATATAAAAACTATTAAAATATATATATAATATTTTTTAAAAAAAAATTAATATATAAATAAATAATAAATTAATTTTATAAATAGTTATTAAAGCTTTAAATAATATAGTAAAATTAAATAGCGTTATACTAATTTTTTTTGTTTTTAAAACGTACTTTTATATTAATAAAGACTTTTTTTTTTTTTAACTTTTATATAAAAAATAACAATTATTTAAAAAATAATAAAAATACTATAAAAAAATTATATAAAAATAAAAATTAGCTGTGTAATTAAAAAATAAAAAATATTGTTTTTATATAATAAGTTTACTTTTTTTTTTATAATAAAGTTTTAATATAAAAAAAAAAAAAAAGTTAAAAAAGCTTATATAAAATTAAAATAATTAAAAATTTAAATATAATTATTATTTTAATTAATAAATTAATTTATTTTTAATATATATAAATTAAATTATATTATTATATAAAAAATATTTAAATAATAAATTTAAAAAAAAATAATATATAATTTATTTAATTAATAATAATTTAAAAAAAATAAAGCTAATTAAAAAAAAAGCTTATTATATATTTATTATATAAAAATTAAATAATATAAGTTTTTTTAATTTTAAAAAAATAATAAGCTTTAAAATTAATAATTAAATTTTATATAAATAAAATTATTATTTTTTTAAATAAGCTTTTTAAAAAATTAAATATAATAAAAATTAATAAACTTATTATATAAAATATTTTTAAATTTATTATATATAATTTAAAAATATATAATAAAAAATATATTTTTAAATTTTATTTTATATAAAAAATAAAAAATAAAAATATTAAATTATATAAAAAATTAAAAATTATTATATAAAAATATAATAATATTAAAAAAAATATAATTTTAATATAATTATTAATAATTTAATAAATAAATTAATAATTAATTTTAATTTTTAAACTTATTTTTATATAAAATTTTAAAATATTAACGTACTACACGGGTTAGTTACGTATACGGGTTAGTTGTGCACTTTTTTGAACTTTTGTATATAAAATCAAAATAACTCAACTATAATATAAAAAATCAATTTATATTATTCAAATTTGCTTTTACTAAACATTTTTACTTTGTTTTAATATATATATACATTATATTTAAGTTTACTATAAATTCTATAGTATTTTTTTTGTATAGTACTACTTTTTATATAATAATTATTTATTTATACTTTTTTAATTATTTATTTTTTAATAGTTTTTTTAGCTTTTTAATTTTAACTTTTTTATATAATAAATAATTTTTTAACTTATAAACGTTTGTTTTTTATATAGCAATATTAATTTAATTTATAATTTACTTTATAAAGCTTAATTACTTTAATTTATAATAATATAACTTAATACTTTAATATACTTATTTTTTTTATAATTAAATTAATTATATTTAAAATAATTATTAAAAAACTATTTTAATATTGTATAACTTTATTTTTAATAAATTAAGCTTATTATTTAGTATTTTTTTTATTATATAAGGTTTTTAACTTTTAATTACTAAGTTTTATATAAAGTTTATAAAACAATTTTAATAGTGTTTTAATAAGTTTTTTTATTATAAGCTAAAAAATAATATATTTTAAATTATATAAAATAAAGCTAGTACTTTTAAACCCTTTTTAAATATTATTTTTAGTTATTAAAACTTTAAATATTTAATAAAATGTATTAAAAAAGCTAATTTTATTAATATATATAATATTTAATTATATAAGTTTATTAATTGCTTTATTATATACTTATTTTAAAAAGCTAAAACAACTAATATTAAAAAGCTA